>JACYXH010000586.1:0-80000 GCA_026745465.1 Lota lota
TATACGGACAACCAAGGCTGGTTACACACAGACCCAACAGTCCCACCCAACACAGCACTACTGGGGGAGCTCTCCGGCATAAAGTGATTGATATCTCTGCTGGATAATGCCTTGTTACCTTCCACTGTGGGGAGCCCCAGTGTGCAGGCAAACCTCCACTTAACCAGGGGTCACCAGGGATCGGGGCGCCAGGCGGGATATGTAGCAAGTAGCGACGTAGCTTGGCTAGCACGCCGCAGGACCACTATGAGGATTGTGTCGCCCCACTTTGAAATGTGTGTGTGTGTGTGTGTGTGTGTAGTAGTAGTGTAGTGTGTGTGTGTGTGTGTGTGTGTGTGTGTGTTGGGGGAGGAACGTGTCTGTGTGTGTGGTGGTAGTGGAGTATGTATGTGTGTTTATGTGTGTACGTGCGTTTGTGTGTGTGTCTGTGTGTGTTTGTGTGTGTGTGTGTAGTAATGGACAGTGCGGTATAGTGTAGTGTGTGTGGGTGGTGGAGCGTGTGTGCAAGTGTATGTGTGGTATTAGTCGATTGTGAGTGTGTGTGTGTGTTGGGATAGTGGAGTGTGTGTGTGTGCCTGTGTTTGTGTGCACTGACAGTAGGCTGGCACTTCAATTCATTAATTCTGGTCCTTCCCACCGCTAGCCCTAGCCCGCGATGTTCCCGTCTCTTTGCGTGAAAAAACAAAGAATCGGTGGATTTGAACTAAAGTCCTTAACCTTTCCCACTTAAAGAATCAAGGAATAGGAGGCAGGATAGTCTAGTAGGGTGTTCGACTCCCAGCCAAAAGGTACGAGGTTTGAACCCCGATGTTCACAGTCTGCCTGTAGGGCATCCTTGAGCAAGGCGCCGTCACCCCTACTTGCTTATTAAGGACACATGTAGTATCTAAAACAAGAAGTCACTGTACTTCTCTTTGTCGGAAAGTGTCAAAGTGTTCAAATAATGAAATAGATGTAAAGGAGAAAAAATCGGTTATGGCGCCAAGGAGCAAAAAAAGGTGCTGAAAAGTAACAAGTCGTACATCTGCGCTCCCGGCTTCTCGGCGCGGCGTCGATGTGTGAATAATGTATGCAGTGAGTAATCATGTGCCAGGATCATCTGGGTCAGGGCATGGGGAATTCACACGTCTATCTGTAGGTTATCTTGACACCCTCGGTAGCTATGGTGGTAGAGAGGGTGATAGTGACTCAGAACGTGTAACACCCTACCTCACATGTTGTATGAGACGTCGTGAGAAGGGAAAAGTTATTTGGTCAATTAATGGACGCCTTTAGCGAAAGCGACTTACAGCGAATTGGGTTTTGGATATATCTAATACTTCATTAAAGCTAGGGTGAGCAATTCATTTTAGAATAATTTTTTCATATTTGTTGCAATTCTCTTTACATCCTGACAACAATCAATAAATCAAATGCTCTGAAAAAACTTCGATCTATCGCAGGATTGTAATAAGCCCGTCCAATTCTCTGTAAGTCGCTTTCACTAAAAGCGTCCATTAAATAATCAAATAAACTTTTCTCTATCTCGAAGTCTCAAAATATTGGATGTCTGTCTACTTACCTACCCGGCTTCCTGCACGCACTCTGCGCTTGCATTCATTGCGCATGACCGGAGTCTTCCATAAGGCTAGGCTGACCTAATGCTTAAGCTAGCGAGCTAGTCATGTGTTTTGGGGGAGTGGTTTTGGAGTGAGGCCTGAAGGGAGCGGTGGGAATTTTTTGGTACGATTGGATCTGAATTGCCAACACTAGCTTTAAGGAGCAGGTAGGGGTTGGTTGTCTTGCTCAGGGTAGACTACAGACCTTGGGATTTGAATCCAGAACATTTCGGCTTGGAGTCAAACACACTGACACCTGCCATGTACACAGAGGATATGTTGACACAATCGTTGTTTGTTTCCATTTTCAAAGCAGGTGGGATTATTGTATCTGACGCATTAGTTTGTTTAGGGTATGTGATAAACAACAGTAGCCTCAACAGTATAATAATGAGCAAACGCTTATGTCCATCACTGAGAAAGATGTGTGTTAATTGGCCAAATAAAATATAAATATTGTGTGTATTTTTCCAAACAAATATGAAAACATACCCAAAGAAAAACATGCTTTAGTTAAATTATTTTATAAATGCACCAGTTATTAAAAAATGCAGAAGGAGTGAATGCAGAAGAGTACTGTTAAGGGGGTAGGAGAATTGCACTCTCCTCTTTAGGTTACATAACTTCCCAGGCTCTACAGCACTAGAAACTAGTCTCCTCTCTTCCTTTACGATACATATCAGGCTTCTCGAAATAGATGAAGGGAACTCATCTATTTTTTTTTTTAGTTGGAGTCCGTTTATAAATATTTAGAAATGACATACAGCACTGGCTTTTGATGCAGGATGAAAGTTTGTTTAAAAAAAAGGTGCCTTACTTTATTTGGAGACAGTGGATAAGCTCAGCATCAAACATGCTGTTTATATTTATGATTTAAGGACATTTTGCTCTTCGCTTCCTTCGATTCTCTTGGCCTTCAATATTTTCATTTCTGTAATGAAGAGGTTTAGGCGAGGTAATTTTTTTGAAAAAGATGATACATAGTTATTGTATAATACATAAGTTATTGAATACATTTGCTGTCATCCATGAGAAAGATGGTATAACCTTCAGACAATAATAGGTATGTATCTGGTTGTACCACATTCATAGTTGCGTGATTCTATCTTGAAATTGCACTCGGCTTTTCACTGAAACCATTACTTTAGTTCAAAGAAACTCAAATCAATCCATCGATTTTCCTTTCTCTCTTAATTAATGATTTATTGAGTTTTTTACCATGAATAAAAGTTTGAAAAAGCTAGACAGTGCAGATTACATTATGTGAATAGTATCATTTCTGCCAGGTTTAAATCAAGTCCATTGTGATTATGTTTTTGTGATGGTTTCTATTCATAATCCAATATATAATATGAATCAGCTTTTGGAATAACAACTTAAAGCTTTGTGCACACTTTCATCAAGGCAAAGAGATGTGGGTAGCTCTTTGAAAATGTCAGGGCAGTAGAGAGACTCGCTCTATTGTGACTCCAAGGTGAATGGATGGCTTATACTGTTTGAACATTTCTCTAGAGAAGTTTCATTGTAAAGCAAAAGCTGAAATGCTTTACTTTTTCTCCCCCCTCCCCCCCCCCCCCCCCCCCCCCAAGGTCAATTTTAGGTGTGAGAGCAGTGGCAAAAGCGGTTGGGGCAATTTATCTGGTTTCTGTCCTTTACCTTGGAAGTACAAATAAAAGTGGAAAGGAAAATAACTGGGGCCACTTGGTCGGTGAGACGTGACGAAGAAGATGCTGAGCCCTTTTCCAAGAGTGTTCATTACAACAGCAGGTAGAAAAACGCCTCCTAATGTACAATGCACCGATGTGACACAATAGCCGGTCAACTCTTCAGCTGCTCAGTCTTGACTTCTCCCGAAACTCAAATCCAAAGGCACACACTTTTCACACACCTTGTTGAGGCGGTCTGGGACTCCTGAAGCATTTCATTCAATCGATCACTGCTGTTGCTTGTTGTTGGATCAATGTGCATATGAAAATAAACTGGGAACTTGAAAGACACACACACACCAGGCACACAGCACACCCCCCCCCCCCCCCCCCCCCCCCCCCCCACACACACACACACAGAGCACAATAAAAGTTCAGAGTTTTCCTGATCGGCTGAGTAATGATGAGACAATAACCATCGGTGCTCATCTTGGTGTAATCAACATCAGAGAACATGTGTATAATCAAGTGCAATTACTCTGCTAATATCCCTTCATTGTTGGGATAATGGGGAAGTAAACGCGGTTCATTTGTTGTGACGGGTTCGACCCGGCCTGGCAGCTCTTCGGTTATATTAGGTGGTGGACGGATCTTGAGTTTTACTTTTTCTGTTTTCACATCAGAAAAGTCATTTAAAATAAACCAATCCCAGCTCCTCCCCCTGATTGGGCTGATTACAGACACAGACACACACACACACACACACACACACACACACACACACACACACACACTAACACTAAACAGATTTCCCGTTCCTCAGTGAATGGGTGCAAATGACCCTGTCCTATTTCCTAGACAGTATTAAATGTGACAGAGGCAGAAAACACAGAAGAGAGGTAGCTCCTAAACAGGGAACAGTAAATAGCCAATTCATATTCCTTTGTCCCAGTAAGGATGAAGTTGATCAGTACAGCCGAGTGTTGGAGGAGGCAGATGTGAATGTACTTCTGCTGGGCTTGAACAGAAAACCACATCTATAGGCACTGAGCTGAAGCCATAGAAACTGCACACCTCTTTACCTCACAAACACACACACACACACACACACACACACATATCAGCTTGCAGGAACACCCAAACACACACCCACATGCACGCACACACACACACACACACACACACACACAAACACACCCCCACACACCCTGACACATACACGCACGCACAGATTCACACCCACCCACACATTCACACACACACACACACACCTATATACATATATAGCTACATACAGTTGATGTTTTAAAAGCATATAATAAATGCGTTAAAATATAGGGCAGCATGTGCAATTACACCATGCCATGTTTACCCCCCCCTCTCCCCCTACTTAACGCCACCCCCCCCTTCCCACCGCGATCACACAGAACAGAACCAAAGGCAAACGCGCCCTCGCATTTCCATCATCGTGTTTCTCCAGCTCGACAGGAGCCTTCCTGTTCTGGAACTGTAGTTACAGCCGCCGATGGACAGAGTCTCAGGGAGCGACTGGCGTCAGCTAGGATATGAGTCAGGCTTCAGTGGCTGAGTTAGCTACACACACTCTCTCTCTCTCTCTCTCTCTCTCTCTCTCTCTCTCTCTCTCTCTCTCTCTCTCTCTCTCTCTCTCTCTCTCTCTCTCTCTCTCTCTCTCTCTCTCTCTCTCTCTCTCTCTCTCTCTCTCTCTCTCTCTCTCTCTCTGAAAACCATGGCCGGCTGCCAGCATTTATAATATATGAAATCTGTCTTTTATAATTCAACAGAGAAGAGGAGGAGACGAGCCTGGCTGGTGACGTGGAGGCAAACGCGGCAGTTTGTTAGGAAATTCTTCTCCTCTGTGTGCTCATGCCTTTATTTCTTCCTAAAAAGAAAGATTGATGGTTTTTCTTCCTCTTCTGAGTCCCATGAATAAGATCGACAGCGATCTATGTTTTCAACGCGCTCCCTCGCACGGTGGCCTGTTGAGGAGTCAGTAGAATGTGATGGGAGAAAAAACCCTGAAGCCTTCTATTTCAGCACAGCATGTTCAGTTGTGCTCCGTGTTCCCGAAGCATTTTCATATTGCCTTTTGTTTCAACTTTTTTTTTTTTCATGGAGAGATTAAGAATAATTACATGTTTGGAACCATCCATTCTTTGCGTCACGTTGTGTAGAAGACCACACAGTATGTTTCTTTTCCACTCTGTCCACTGTAACGTGAAGGACCTTAGAGTCTAATGGTAGCTAGCGTGGCGACTTAGTGATGCCTCTACTGTTATGCGAAAGAGCTGCTCAGCATTGCTGCAGAAAAACTGTTCTGTCCCTGTGCGTATGTAAAATGCTTGGTTGGGAAGCATTACATATGAAGTGCTCGGTTGGAAAGCATTAAATTGTAGTTTATTAGTTATTCAGCAGACGCTTTCACCCAGAGCCACTTACAGTGATTTCAGGGACAGGTCATGGGAACAAGTAGGGGTTAAGCTTCTTGTGCAACAATGTCTACAGATAGGTTGCAGGCATTGGGGGATCAAACTCTGTAGCTTTTGGCTCGGCGTCCAACACCCCAGTCACAACACTAGCTTACTATTTAATACCGGAGTGTTTGGCGATAGACCGTGTGCGTGCACAAATGGGTGCACCCAAGCGTACTGTAAACAAGCATCCCAGCTGCTCGGGCAAATGCTTGGGCTGCAGAGCAGTCGTTCAACTCTGACCCCGCAGGGTTCGATTGCAGAAGCCACCGGAGCGTATTGAAATATACTGCGCATGTAAATCGATTGGCAAACCTTTTGAAATATGAGGCATGAACTTTATTTTTTTGTTCTTGGCCCCAGCTCCTTTTCCCTCCCTCAAGCCAATATGACGACGGATCAATAATTCCATAGATCCACAAAGGCAGACCTCTGGGGGAAGGTGGGAAGGTCGTGGCATATTGGACTGAAAGAAAATACGGGAAAACCCTCGCAAATGAGCCATCCAGGCAAATAGGGGTCACAGTGAGTGTGGGGTTCTGTGGATATGTCAGCATACCCCGAGAGGGGCATGTCACCTGCATAAATAGCCAAGCACTTCCTTGTTAATCATGTATAATACGTCAGACTACCAGAGTGCAATCCTCCTGGGTCCAGGCCTTCAGATTGGCTCACAAACGCAAACGAGAGCTTTGAGTTTCAACAGCAAAGCGGTGAGGTAGGGAGAGGACACAGAGAGTAATTGTGATCAAGAGAGAAAGCAAGGAAAAAACTAATCCCCCCCCCCCATCCACCATTTATAATTGATCAAACGAGAGAGCGTCTCCATGCCGTTTGTTTTTGTTTGTTTTCAACATCTTCAAAACAGCTTCTACAAACGAGGACAACTCCCACTCAAGACATAATGACTCAAGAAAACGCAATACAAGTGCCAATTACCATAAGAGGGGTGGTAAAATCACTTTCCATGACCTCAACTTACTCCGAGTTGATTATTTCAGAAGGAGAGGGCAGGAAAACAACAAAAGAACGCTGTCTGTTTCATCTAGTCTAGATAGGGAATTTTGGCAGACACTTTAATCTAAAGTGAAAGCATATTTGTCTTGATTTTTCTGGAGGGGGCTAGGGCAGCGAGGGTAGAGTGCAGAGACATTGGAGTTCAAATGCAGAAGCCCGAACCATAATATTATCCTGCCCCTGTCTCATATGTAATACCATTTGATATATAATAAATATGCCGCAAGGGTGCACATGATGCCATAGATCAGCCATAGTTTCTTCTTAAACTGGGGCCTTCATAGAAGAGAGACTACCTTTAACCGTGACACTCCCAGAACTGCTGGCGACCCCAAACTGGTTCCTGGCCACGCAGGTGTAGACGCCGGCATCCACTTTGGTCACGTTCCAGATCCGCAGATTACCGTTCTCCAGGATGGAAACCCTGGCGAAGAAAGAAATAAGTTATTTGTAAATAATAAAACCTGAACAAAAATAACAACTGTTATATACCAAATAATATTTAGTATATATTGAAAATACTATATTGCAAACATTCACAAATATTTGGCATGCAATTCCTACCCTGCATTACAAACAGTCCAAATATTCGATATATTGATTGATATTTGTTTGTAATACAAACACTGTCTACTGTAAATACACAGTATACCGTATACTGTAATCAATTGGATTATTATTATTTTCATTATTATAAAAACTAAATTATTATCATCAAATCCCTGTTACCTGCCTGGTAAAGCTTTGAGCAAAGGGCCCTGCAGTATTCTCTGAATTTGTATTTAATCAAAACCTTTCCGTTTCATTACGTCCATGTTGGGTAATATAGAGGTTGGACCATTTCTCACTGATTCCAATTAGGTTTTCTTTCCTTGCAGCAGACAAATGATGAGGCATTGATTGATTTTATTTTTGAAAGGCTGATTAATTTCTTACACACAATTCTGAGCAATGTCTTCTCTGTGCCCTTTAGGACGGCCACTCGCACTTAAACAAAAAAGGTCAAAAACGCTTTAACAACAGAACCCTGACATTTTCAAACCAAAAAAATAGCAAGCAACAATGAAAAGTGTGGCCCTTGAACGCCAGACAAGGGAGGGGAAGGGTATGGTATAGGGGATCAAGAGTGAGTCTTACTCATCAAATCATGCAGAATTTTAATGATCTGCGACGCTCTGCTGAATCGGCAAACTGTGACTAGGAGGAAGCCTGAGTCCGCGTGTGTGAGCTCTTTCACCTCTGAACGGCGCTCTCTCGGCCGTCGTCACGCAGCAAAGCAAACGGATTTGTGCGTGGAGTTCGTTTAAAGGCGCCGGGTGTTCTGCACAGAGCCGGCTGCATAATTATGGGAAAGGGAGATATTTCTTTCCCCTTTGATGGTGAAACGAGAAACGGTGCGCTTTGAGCTTTTCTTCTTCCGTATTCTGAAACTCACATGTACAGTAATTGCAAGTTGCAGGTTTTATAGAAACTCACTCACTCACTCACTCACGCATGCACACACACACACACACACACACACACACACACACACACACACACACACACACACACACACACACACCAAATTCATTGTCAGTTAAAAAGGTCAGGCAGCATTTTCACCTTGCACTATTTTTTACACCCAAGTCCAAATGTAATTTCACCAATAAGCGTAGGTGTAGGTAGAAAGATGCAGGTAGAAAAAAACTGCCTTACACCAGCACGGGTTTCCTTGTGAGGTACACATCCGTGTTCCTGTCAGTTGCCACTGATTGTGGGTAGGTGAGATTTGGATTGTGTGTGATAATGCCTCCAGCCTCAAGTAAAAGTGGGTCGTGTGGGGAGGGGGGGGGGGGGGGGGGGGGTTAATTGAATCCCAGCAGTGGCCTAATAGCTTCCTTCCATTGACACTTTCTTGTAGCAAAGGTTTTGAATCAGGGTGAGCACAGCGGCCAAATGCAAAGTACGCTGTGGAGAATATTTGGGTAAACAAAACCGGGAGAAGTCCTGAGGTTGGCTCTCATATGAAGAAACGATGAGTCCTGTCATTAGGAGCAATGCTGTAGCCGAGTTGAATGTTCTGCCAAACCCAGCAAACCTCAAACCACAGAGCTACACATGTGTAGACAAGGCTCGAGCAATACCACAAGCCATCGAAACAAGGTAATACGTAATAACAAGGTGTTGCTACATGGTTCTATGAACATCTATGTCAGCTACATCACTTCCTGTGTAGCAATATTACTTCTGCTCATTGTACTATCCAATTGCACTCGTAAGACCATCTCTATCTGGGTCTAATTTTTTCATGCTATGCTTAATTGAGTTGGTTAAGCTCATTCATTACTTAGAAGGTTACTCTCAAGAAACTGTATATCACATTTAATGTAGGAGCCAATTCCCTTTGTTTTTATTTAGTTGTAATTTGTAGTATTGTGTGTGTGTGTGTGTGTGTGTGTGTGTGTGTGTGTTTGTCAAGTTTAATTGCTGTTTGTGCCGTGTGCTCCCCCTACAGGGCAAGTTGTCCTTAAAAGGAAAGGACCGGAGGCCTAGAGGGGGTTTGGCTGGAAAAGCACACTGTCTTTATACCTTGCTAGTCTTGCCGTTTTTTGTTTTCCCTTTGTATAACACTAATCCCTACTTTCGTTATTTGGATAAGTCAGTTAAAGATTCAATCGTTAATAAATGAAGATATTTTATTTAAATTTTATCTGGACATTCATTTATTCGCAAGACAACAAGCGTCTACTATTGCACATACCCAGCCATCCCAAGAGTGAGCGACACGAAAGGGCAATGGACGTTGTAGTTACTACATTTAAGTTAACTTAGGTTATTTAATGTTATAGCTACGTTCTGAGCTACTGGAAACTCTGTGATAGTATCTTGCTTGTGCCAGGAAGTGAGAGAGTTAGGATAGAAGAATTATACTCTCACTCTACACTCACTCTACACTCTATACTAAAACTGTTTTCCACACAGGCATGCAAAACAAATGATGCCGACGTGTTGTTTTAAAAGGGTTACTGGAACAAGCTCTGACCTCATTTGTTACAAAACAGCAGCAAGGCTCACAGCAATGCTTCAATATAACTGAATACCTGCATCTGTGCCCCTCCATTCTTGTACCCCCCCCATCACTCTCGTGCTTATCCTCAGGGGACCAAAATATCCGTGATCAGGTGAGTCACTCTCACCCCCATCATGCAGGGGGAGGAGCAGGATCTCTGTAAAGGAGGACTATGCAGAAACCCAATGCCCCTTTAGTGCAAATGTTGCCCTTTGTATCTGTGTGTGTGTGTATGTGTGTGTGTGTGTGTGTGTGCGTGTGCGTGTGCTTGTGTGCGGTGAATAAGGAGGCATTGTCTACCGCCTGTGGTGATTTCATTTTTTTTTCTATGTACAAATAATAAATAATTAAAAGGTTAAATAGAGGCCAATTGGCTTTACGTTGGCAGCCATTGTGTACTGGGCATCGCAACTGAAGGGAGCGAAAAGAGACAGACCAACAGGAAGCTCAGCGGTGCCAACAGATGGATGGTGGACCCCCACCTCCGAGCCAGCCACCACCACCCTCCAACACACACACACACCACCACCACCACCACCACCACCACCCTGTCTCCTCTTCCCTCGCCGCCACGGCCCAGACAAAATGTCTGCACGGTTTTCCCATTATCTCGGGAGACAGTGTGCACTTCTATCCTGAGAGGAGAGAAATGGAGAGAGAGGGAGAGGAGGAGAGAGGAGGAGAGAGGAGGAGAGAGGAGGAGAGAGGAGGAGAGAGGAGGAGAGAGGAGGAGAGGCAGGTATCAATAATTCACGGCTGAGATATGCACCAAGTGCCGCTGTAGTTTTTCTTTTTATCTCGTGTTGGCGGCGAGTCTAGCGGCGACGCGCAACAGCTCTCCAAAGAGGTGAGAACGTTATTCGGAACATGGCGGGAATGGCCCAGACACGTCCGGGCCATTCACAAAGCTGCGAGGACAAAGCTTGGTTTTTATTTATTTGGGAGGTGATTGAGATCGAGCCACTCGGGCTGGAGGAGTGGGACGGTATTGTGCTGATGTTCACTGGGTTTCTGTGTGACAAGATGAAAGAAGCAAAATGCATCAGGGTGGCAGGGAGGAGGCTCCCGCTCTGGAGTACTGGCGGCTTGTTGTTGTGTCAGTTCCTCATGTCCTCTTTGAGCCACCGTTAGCATAATGCGGCGGCCGCCTCCTCTGATAGCATCTTCGCTATCGCAAGCCGCTGGAAAGGATCCTTCTGATCTTTTTCCAACAACGGGATTTGTCTTTGGTCTGCTTGATGAAGTGTAGATTTTAGGAAGGGGGGGGGGGGGGGTGGGGGGGGGGGGGGGGGTGGGGGGGGGGCAAACAAGCTGTCACCTTAATAAGTCACAGAAAGATATAGACAATGTGGCTTTCTTTTTTGAGCAGCGAACTACTGAATGAGGGTGAATTTATGCGGATCGATTGGACAGCGACGGCAGAATCAACACCAGCGCCAGCTGGTTCTGTATAACCTTGCTGTCATCATTAAAGAACTAAGGTATACTCATGAAATAATCACTGTATAAACAAGACATATCGTGGCATAATTCGCAGGGCCTATTTGTAAACACAGACCCATTCAGCGTTCTCCCAGAGCCCTCCCCATCGCTAACCACCGACTCGCAGGTTTAACTGCTGGTGCCAGCATGCCGATGCAGTTCTCGGCTGGATCACCACAGTAAATAAAACGGGACTGCGAAAAATAGGGGGTTAAGATCACATCACTGGAATTACTCAGCCACGAGGCTCACAGAAAGAGACAGAGTAGAAGGCCGTCAAAAGCTTACGTTCAATTTCACCAAATAATTAGTTTCAGGTTAGGACTCGCAGTATTGCCTGACTGCACACAGCTCTTCAGTGCACTTCCCAAAACATCACTTTGACTTGATACTCAACACAACAAAGGCTACTCCAGGAGACCCCTACATGCTAGTTTCCCTCATGATGACCTATAACACTCCAGCGATCGTGAATGTCCTGTGTTTTTTTTTTATGTGTGTGGTGCGAGGTGCTGCATTACGGTATGAACTTACTGACCGTTACCAGACCTGCCCGCAGGTGCTGCTTCATAATTGGGATTGAAAAATAAATAAATGTGTTGCTAACCGTATGCTGTAGGGGAGCAGTAATGAATTGGTGGCTTGTGAGGAGGAGGAGGAGAAGAGGGCGATGGTGGCATGGGGGGTGGGGGGGGGGGGGGGGGGGTGGGGGGGGTGGGGGGGGGGTGGGGGGGTGGTTGGTGCTAACCAGGTCATCATATCCCAAGAACTGGAACAATTGGTGGAGCAGGGCTTCAGCCCCTGAGGTATAAAAAAGGAAAAGAGGGAGGAGTCTGTGTAGTCTGTGGTGTTGGAACCACAACGGCCTTGTCCGCACCGTAAATCCAGCACTGCCATGCGCTTTCCGCGTGCCTCGGAGCCTAGCCATCCATATAAGCTGCAAATGTGGCGCACGCCCTAGCCATTTGGAAACAACAAACGAATGCTTAATTGAACTTGACATTGTTACGATTTTCAATGTTTTGTTCCTTAAAATAATCATTAACGTTATTTATTTGAAAACATTCCAAAATGTGTTCTTCGTCCTCAGTCTAGGTAATTTTCCAATGGCAAGGAGTGCAGCTTTGCAGCTGGGTTTTCAACTTATTGCATCAAATCCTCTGAGACGGCGAAACACTCTATGTCTGGGGAGTTTTTGTCCCCCGCTCTGTGATAAAGCAAATGTGCATACCATTCTTCTCATAAACTGTCACCGTCAAGGTTAACGGTCAATTAGAGGCTGTGTTAGCAGGTGTGATCACATTTTAAATAAATTGTGGTGGGAGGGGGAGGGGGTTGTCGTTATCCGACAACAACAACAAAAAGAACGATTGGCTGACGAGGGGTAAAATAGGCACACCTGGGCATTTGCTTTTGACAATTCTCCAATACAGGTGTAATTGATATTGATTTCTGGCGTGCTCAGACCTCTCCCAATGATTTTCAGCTTGTCTCACGGATCATTAGCTACGGCAAATGATAAAGGCGATTATTTCGTATGCTCGTGTGATAGAAGAGGATTAACGCTGATTGGAAATGTTGATTGCAAAGTGTTCTGCAGTGTTCAGTTTTAAACGCTGCGTCCAGTCCTGTTTAGACACCGGTTCAGAAAGTAACGACTGTCCCCCTTCAGCCATTTAGCATGCACTTTTATCCAAAGCACTTTTATCCATCCAAGTGTTTCTTTTTTTTTTTTTTTTTGATTAAGGAGCAGCTAAGAATTAGCGCTATTCAAGGGAGACTGCGGAAATTGGGGCTTGAACCCAGAACCTTCCGTCTGGGAGGATTGAAAGGAGTGAGCGACATGGCTCGGCTGGTCCGGTAACCAATAGACAGCGCATCATCAACCGCCCTGCCTCTGCTTCCCCTCTCCCCTCTCCCCCCCCCCCCCCCCCCCCCCCCCCCCCCCCCACTGTTAAAAGCCTTTTCCCACATATCAGCTGCAGTTCACGCTCAATCACGGCTAATGCTGTGGCAAACCATCGTACCTTAGCGACAATAACCACCCGTCACGTCTTCAAAAGGCAAAGCCCCTACACCTGACAGGGACTATTTGCAGCCTTCAGTCAAAACCCCAGTCGAGGCATAACAAGGGCATTCATGGCCGCCGGTGCATGCAGCGGCCGCCACCGCAGTTTTCTGAGACTGCAGGAAATACAATGATAAAGTATGAGTGACAGTAAATAAGCACTTTAGCCTCCCCCGCCGCTCTTATCAAAGGCATTCTTTGCTGTTGGAAAAGCAGCGTCTTTTCGTTTTTCTTTTTCTCGGGCTCCTCTGTTAAACTGTCCACAGCTGTAGCGGGTTGCGGGCGATACTTAAAATGACTTTTTCCTTTTGGTTTAGTGCATGTTGACACTTCGTCTCCAGGGGCATTGGAGCAGCATTAAAGCCTGCATGTGCTGTATAAAAGTCCCAGCCGGGGGAAGGAGAGGTGACTGTGGGAGGTGGGGCGGTGAACAGATTCAATAGCTACTTCACGGGCAGAGGGATCGTCTTCTAGTGTTAACGCCACATTTGTCATCCTAAATGATGTAAAAAAAATTAAAATAAAACGAACAACATGCAATGGCCTTTATAGTTCTCATATAGTTTTTGGGTTCTTCTTTTCCTTGAGAGTGATTGACACGAAAGTGTATTGAGTGGGTTATGTCTATAATGTGGATACAAGGATAAAAAGGCGGAATACTCCTGGAATAGCTTTGTGGGCCATTTGGTTATAAGTCATTGCAGCTCTGCATTCAGCCAGCATATTTTGTATTCCGCATGTAATGGTATATAATCATACACGCAGTGAAGACATGATGTTCACGCTGTTTAGAAAATAGGAAATACATGTAAAATACACTTTGGTGTTCTAGCCAGCTAACTGAAACTGAATCTTACCGAATGGCCCCAGGCACAACAAAACCCCATTAAATAAACATCTAAGGATGGCGCCTTACCAAAACAACACAAAAACCCACAGGATGCTAGTATAGAATATAATAGATATTTCACTGGGTCAACATCTCCAAATGGTATGTAATTGTTGACGTTTTATTTTATATGAAGTACAGACTGACATAGAACACTTTTATTCCTGACAGTTGGAACTCGCAGCAGCCATTTTGGTAATTGCGTTGTGCACAAGAGGAAGAGAAGTAGGGGTGGAGGGGAGAAGGAGGGGTGAGGAGAGAGGAGGGTGGGAGGAGGGGGGGGGGATGGACTTATGCACCTAGGGCGCAGCAAAGGGGGTTGTGTGTACAATTCTTCTAATCACAAAAAAACTGTCCTGCTGGTTTAAGTCCTTTCGGTCCATGAGCTGGTCATGTTGTGATCCGAAAGTCTGTGTGCGTGTCTGCTTACGTGTGCGTGTGTGTGTGTGTGTTTATTTTTGTGTGTGTGCGAGTGTGTATGCCTGCAGAGGAACCCCTCTCGGAATAAGAAGCACACACATGTTCCCGAGGAGACTGTCAGAGGAACTAAGATAGATTACACACACTGCACTGGCGGATTCTCACTTTGAAAAATTATATCAGCTGTGGTCGCCCAGATAAAAAATAATCCGGAGAGGAGTACACGAGATGCAGCCACGGGTGGAGAGGGACTTTGACCTAATCCCAGACAGCATCTCCAAACTCTCTTTTGTCATGGTTGGAAGAGCTGTTTTTTTTTAGGGGGGTTAATGCTGTCAAATGTACCCTGCACTAAACATATTTAACTAAGTTAGTGAATAATAAATAAATGCTCAAACATTTATACTAATCATATGATTTGAAAAAAAATGATAGCTTTCAAAAATAAATATACATAAATTCACAATTTATGATTTAATGACTTGGGATACACTTTCATCCAAAGCGACTTCCTCATCCAGCCTCTTAATCACCCTAGCCATGAGACTATCCTTCCCCCAAATTCAGACAAATTATAAACATTTCATTTGAAAAGCAGATATAAAGAATTATAATATAGATTTGGTAGAATTGACTAATATGAGACTATACCAAGGCCAGGGTCTTTAAGACTCAAACATTCCCTGTAGTCCTACGGATGAATTGGCATGCAGGGGATGCATAGTCTCAGCACCTGGGGGGTTCATTGATGTATTGAACATTATCATGGTCTCTCAATACAAAATCTAAATTAATTAATCCACTTTTTCTTGATTGACACATGAAGGCCAATGCATCTTATCTCTGGTGGCAGGTAATGCCATAGCCCAACGTGTATTACAATCAGGCAACACTGCAATAATGATTTCACATGCAAATTTGCAGTTGCAGTATATCAGACATGATTTCTATTTAAAAGTAATTTCCCTCAAAGCTTGTCTCTGTGTTTCTCTCTCCGCCTCCCTCCCGCTCTTTCTCCATTCATTTGTGCTACCGATGCATGAGCGGAAACATTGGGGGTATTTGCTTTCTCCCGACTCCAAACAAAACGTGCTGTTTGTTTTATTGTTTTGGGCTAGAGACACAAGGATTCCCTGGCAGGGCCTCTGAGCCAAGCCTTAGGAGGGTGACCAGTGGGCTGTGTTCTACTTCATGCGGCTGTGCCCAGCCACCACCAGAGGTGGGTAGGGTTTGGCGGGAAACAAAATAAAGAGCAGCAGCAGACAGTTGGTAGTAAAGGTCCACAGTCACAGAGGCAAGATGGCAGACTGTAGCTGTGGGCCCCTAAGCTTTTAGTATTCATGGCTCATGGCTACGGTGCGCCATCACCAGCCTTTCCAGAGAGCTGGGACTTCACAAGCAGATGTTCAATTAGTGGGGAGTGAGGAAATTAGAGATTTGATCAGGCGGAAATCCGAAGTGACATTCAAATACAATATCTATATATGTGTGTAAAACGTGCATCCCTGAAACGTTGGGTAACTATACAATAGTTATATCATAGGGCGTGTCTGGGGTGGCATTTCCTCTTCCCCCAGAATGCTCTATCATCTTTATTAATACACCTGTTGCCACGCCTACAATTCATTTTGGGCTATATAAAAAGGAAGCCTAGAGACGCTTATTAAACTCTGCTAAGGAAGCGGAAGAGCATGCGCCACAAAGGGCACCGTGGAAACATCGCAAAGGGCTCTGGGTACGCTAAACGAATACAAAGTCGGCAGCCATACCTCCTGAGGTTTTCAGCTCTCTCCCTCTCCATCTCTCTCTCTCTCTCTCTATCTCTCTCTCTCGCCCCCCATTCTGATTCTTTCCTTAATAAGTGTGGTAGAACAGATGGGGCCATAAATGTGGAGGACTTCAGCAGACATCTCTGGGTTTACGTGACGGCCATACTTAGTCGCTCTGACCATGCATAAAGAAGGACATAATGAGCAGTAGGGCTCGTAGTGTTATTTCTGGAGCTATAGGGCTTGCTACATTTTCACCTTGCCCCCATTGGTATGAAAAGCACAGGTTTTACCACGAGAATACATTGGATCATTGTGGCCTCTTTTTGTTTGCTAGCCAGTTGAGCTTAATGTCAGTTAGTTACACATTTAAAAAAAATTAATTTGATAAATTGTCTTTTTACTTTGAAAGTATTTGGATGTTTAAATATTAGCCACCATGTTCCAAGGAGCCCCTTTGAGGTTTGCTATGGCTGCTGTTGCAAATCCAACTCAAAAGGTTGGCTGTATGTAAAGGAAATACGACATCCACTTTGACTCAAAACTAATATTATTTTTGTTTTGCCATTTTTGGACAAGAGAGTTGAAAAGGTCGTTATGCAGCTTTAAAACCACATCGACTCCTTATTTGGTCGGGTGGAGTCAGACACAACGCCTGTTGATTATCACCGTGATGACGCTGTGCTGTGAACAAGAAACACAACACAGCAGGCACTGGAGACTTTTATTTTTCTCCCCCAAACCTGGGGATACATCTCTTTTGCTTAGAATTGAAAACGTCCCTTCTCTCAAACCGATCCCCTAGAGTCCGTTGAAGCCGGCTGTAGGGCAGTTTCTTATTTTCATTTTATTGGCCTTCTGCAGGAGGAATTCCTGGCATGTAAAAAGTGTTAGTAAGGTCACGAGGCTGTCAGATCGGTGTGGAGGATATGAGAGAGTCTTGGGATACACAAACAGTTTTCCACAGAGTTTAACCTTGAGCCCTGAGGACGAATCCCAAGTGAAATAATTCGTCTTATTTGATCTTCAACACAAAAAGTGGCTAGACGTGTGTCATCCACCAGGGAAGATGGATATAAGACATATCACCGGTGTCTCTATTATAAAGGCTGTAATGGTTTGTTGAAGGTACTCAGTATTCATGGGCACTGAAAAGCAACCCAAAGCCATGCCTTTCATCTGAATAGAGAATGAAGTCTGGACTGTGCAGGAGTTTAACTTGAAATTCGTTTTTGTCCAAAATTCTCCTGTTTAGCAGGAAGTACTAGTGGGTCAGCCTGGTTTCAAAGCTTAAAGTGATGTGTTGTTGGTGTTTAGGGAACAACAACACAGTTCAACAGCAGCACCTGCTCATTCACAAGATGAAGGGGAATCTTTTGACAACAGGGCTGATTGCCATAGCAAATTTCGATTTCAATGGCTCATTAAATTGTTTCACATTAAAGACAGTGTAAGATCAATTTTGCCAAGAACTTTCCTGTGAGAAATCACGCTAGATTGTGAGTGAATCACTCTGTGCTTGGCCTGCAGGTTTTAACAATGAGAGCTCTCCTGTCTTCTTGGCCCTTGGTTCATAATCTCTGATCTCCTGGGTTTCACCAAATGTGCTGTAGAAGAAGTTGATGTCAATTGACCCCTCATCGTGTCTGGACACCCTTTGTGTTCTGACTTGTCACACTTACAAATTCCTTGAACTCTAAGTAGTTTTAACCATTTTATATTCTACAATTTAAAAAATGCATTAGGCGAAATAGAGAAATAACTAGACACATGCATATTGAATAGATTTGACACGTACAAGGTTTGATATGGAAAAGAAAAATGCTAGGTGGTTTTCAAGCCTCTGTCATCTGCATAATTCTCCGCTGGAGAACATTTAGCCTCGCAAAGCCCTACCATTCTGACTGTCATGATTGCTCTAATCGACAGCTCCCTCTGGAAAACGATCTACGACGAATGCTTCTAATTATTGTTGATTCTTGGAAAGGGAGACCGCATTCACTCAACAGCATATTCTGTCACTTTTGAATACATGTCCTTAATGGGGGGTGGGAGCCAGAGAACAAACAAACAAACAAATGAATCAAGAAACACACAAAGACTTCAAAGTCTATTGGGAATGGCCCCTGATTGATTCATGGTCCCTGCTGGAGACCAACTGTGGCTTTGTGACTGATTGTTGAACACTGGTGGGTGTATTTACGCCTGACAGTGATTGCTTGTTTCACTGCAATATTTGTATTTTACATTCGAGACAATTCAAAGCCATCGCTCGCCAATTTCTTTTCCGTAGTTCCGTAAAGTAGAAAGACAAAAATAAATCGATTTAAGTAGGAACCAACCTCAGCGCTGATTTGGAAATGAACTACACACGAGAATCTAAACTACTGTGAAGTGTCTATTGTACTTTGACACGGAACACTTTTGAAGCTGCAATCCTAAATTACAAGAACATTCCTTGCAATTCCTAATTTAGCACGTCAACATTTGACAATCTCGTATCTTTGTTGCAGGCACTTCCACCACCTGTGGTTTGCTGTTATAATTCACTTTTTTTTTAAATACTTTACATTAGTAATCTATATAATAAGTTCACCATGTAGACATTTAGACATTTAGACAAATGTCTAAATGTCTCCCCTGCAAAATTAATTGCAAATGGTAATAAAAATCGTTCTTCAATCAATCAAAGAAGAACTCATCGCAAATAAATGCGGCCCCTAAAACTAAAGGAACTCTTTGTGTATCCACTACCAGCAAGACCTGTTTCCCAACGGAATAACTCTACCACACTGACTTGAACACTCTTCTGGGGAAACCGGTGTTTTTTTGAGGACATCATGTCCTCCAAATCCTGCAAACACTCACAGAGACACATAAGTGTGTCCGTGTGAGTTCCTGTGTGCGTACGTGAGTGCATGATTCCCTGTGTGTGTGTTGTGTACTTCTGGGAAGTGAGGGCGAGTATCATCCTGTCGAACCTGATCTGCAGCCTGCTAGTGACATATTGAAAAGCTGTTATTTATTTCTTTCTTTATTTATTTCTGTTTTCCGGAGGGGGTAAACCTAGCGGCGCTCGCAGGCTCATCAGCCAGACATGCGCTGCTCTCTCAGCTGCTTTGATACCGCTGATGTCATCAAAACCCCAGTCCCCACAGGGTTGTCTGGGGTAGATAAGACATCCCCCCCCCCACTCCACTCCACTCCACTCCCTCCCCACCCTCCCATCCAACTGGTCCACTGCAGCTATGAAGATGGATTACCCAGCCAGTGACAAAGACCCCCGCTCCCCCGCCCCACCCCCCCCCCCCACCACCCTTCCCCCTTCCCTGATCCCCCCTCCCGCCAAAGCTACTGCGGAGCACTAAAGCAATTAGGGCTATTCTTCTTCTGAGGGAAAACCGAGGACAAACTGCGTGATGTGGTGATCGACCTTTTTCCGTCCCGTACATTTTTGTTTTGGACTGTTTTGGTAAACTCAACTCATCTGTGAAACTAAACGAGGTTGAGCAGATGTCACACCCCCACCATCCCCCACCCACCCACCAGGCACCTCGCACGCTCGTGCAAAATAGTGTAAATAAATAATGTGATTACGAAGAGCTCTGTGACCAAAGGTGCTTACGCTGGTCTGGTTACGCTGCTCATCTGTAACAGAGACAGCAGGGGCTGGCAAAGTCCTCTGTTTATGCCCTGTTGTCTATGGCAGGACTACTGTGACAACAGCTTCGGTCATAGGACCATTAGACATAGGGACTGATTGAGTGATTGAGTGCAGTGAATGCAAAACTTTTATTGTGAAATGATCGGTTTATCGGCACATTGTACAATTCTGGGCATTCCACCATTCTAAAATGTACACATGGGATTCTTTGGCTAGGCAGCAGAAAGCTTGACCAACGCACTGTTTCACTCCAGCCTTGGGAAGGATTTTCATTTAATTAGCAGCAATGCAGCCAGCAGCATTCCAGGTGGGTTAGGGCCAAATATATGTAACTAATGCTGCTGTAATGTATCGCTGGAACAACAAATGGCCCATTAGCATGAGAGATGTTGTTTAAGAAAGCCAGGGGTAGGGATCCAGGTGGGGATCATTTGCACTGAACCTTTTCAAACCGTTCCAGCTCTACAATAGCACACTGCCCCAAAGGGACACGTAAACAGGCATTCACGCGTTTACATTTGCCACGGACATTGGTATTTCATCTCATCGCTCAATAGCAATGATGACCACCGTCGTCAACCACGTCAACGGCAAAATCGGAAAAATCACAAACAAACAAACAAACAAAGGTGGAGTCCGAAGAAGTCCATGGCAGACTCAGGGTTGATCTTTGATGGAGCAGACAGAGGACAAGGTGAAGGGCATCCCAACTGAAGGGAAATGCAAATGGCCTCCCGCCACTTTGTTTGACAAGCAACACTGCTTTGTGTAATATGCAAAGCCTGCCGAGACACTGGGCACACACAAGTCTTGCTGTCACGGTCCTGCTCCACCGGTGACACCTAATGGGTGACCCCTGTCCGCATCGGAGCCGTTCAGCCATTCACCCTCGCATAATGCAAACATAGCCACATGCTTACACACAAGCAGACACACTCTCACACACGCACACGCACACACACACACACACACACACACACACACACATACACTCACAGAAGTGTCAACTAGAATCCACATGCAGTGACCCATCCTCCCTGTAGGGATGAAACAGTTGTCAATTATAAACTGGGCTCCTTCCAACTCCCTGTCGTCTTGGTCACGATTCAAATATATATAACATGAGACCAAGTGCACACGCATCCGCGGCATGTCCGCCCTGAATGTCCAAATATACAGTTCAAGGGAAAAGTTCCAAGTCCGATGATAATCCCAAAGTCCTTCTCCCAATGCTAATGGAAATCCTATCACACATCTGCCGCCATCCTCATAACAGAAACACGAGTACGCTAGGAGGGCTATATGGCAATTTATGTGGGAAAGCTACTGAATACAGATGTATTACCTGTTACTCTCCCGGAGTGGCTCAGCGGTCTTCCTCCAGGAGATGACACCCCAAGGAGACATCTTGGGCTTGCACTCGATGAGCACGTCTCCTCCTTCCTTCACCAGCGTCTGGCTCCTCACCGGGTTAGAACCGAAGTCCGGAGCAATGGCTGGAACAAAATAACGACATAAGTGAAAGGCAGGAAGGGTTTTTCTTTCTTCCTTTTATTCTTCCATTCTTCCTTTCTTTCTTTCTTTCTTTCTTTCTTTCTTTCTTTCTTTCTTTCTTTCTTTCTTTCTTTCTTTCTTTCTTTCTTTCTTTCTTTCTTTCTTTCTTTCTTTCTTTCTTTCTTTCTTTCTGTCTGTCTGTCTGGCTGTGTCTTTTCTTTGCTTGTCTGTCAGTCTGTCTTTGTAATTTCTTATCTAGCTTTCGTTTTTCTTTCTTCTTTCTGCTTTATAGACACATTTTGTATCTGTCGATCCATCTATAAATATTCAGCACATACACCATGCATATAAGACCATGCAGCTTCACATATATTAATATATATATCAACTATTGAATAATGATGTATTGTTCTAGTTATTAAAACATTCATTTCTCACTTAACACATGGTGATGTCTTAGTGTTACTATTCCCTGAACCCCCACACTCTACACATAACATATGTATATATGTGTGTGTGTGTGTGTGTGTGTGTGTGTGTGTGTGTGTGTGTGTGTTTGCATGCTTGTGTGTGCGGGTTGGTGTGTGTGCATACATGTGTATGTGATGCTGAGTCTAAGTGGCAGAGGGAGAACGTTGCCTGGCACTCTCTTAATGAACAGATATTCAGCCTGCAGTAAAGCAAGTGAGGAAAGATGTCTTCTGCTCTAGTGTATCCTTTACGATCCACACAAAACGTCACACAATGGATCAAACGCAGGCCCCTGTTCCTTATCGGGAAATAGCACCTCGTAACGTTTCACAGTTTGGCCGATAGTGATTTCAGATGCATGGATGGTTACTAACCATTACCGGTTTCAACCACTTAGGCCATGCAGCATACCGCTAGTAAGCTCTTAAGCTTGATTCCAATCAGTGGCACTCCAATGGGGGGACATGCTGTAGTGGTTGAAAGGGGTGGTGAATGTGTAGTTAATAGCAGCACTAAAGTAAAGACAGAAGGCCTTTAGAAGGAGCCTGATGAGGCCAAGCCTGTTAGAGCAGATCAGCTGGGACTCCACTTCCCAGTGACCCTGGCACATTCATCTTATAATTAATGTTTTTCAATTAGGGGCCAATGAAGAGATGGGCCAAGGACCGTTCCCTGGCTGCACGATGGAGGAAGACTTTTTACACCCAATATAGAGAGAAAACGCACACACGCACACACACACACACACACACACACACACACACACACACACACACACACCAGCTAACACACCTTCAAACACACGTACACACCAGCTCACACAAACACATGCACATATCAGCTAACACACACACACACACACACACACACACCAGCTAAAACACCTTCAAACACACGTACACACCAGCTCACACAAACACTTGCATTTATCAGCTAACACACACACACACACACACCAGCTAACACATGCATGCTGATTCACTGTCTGAGTAACCCTTGATCACTGGCTCATCCATTCACTCTCTCACTAACTTGTTCACTTACACCAATGTTCTGTGTTCTGTGCTTGTTCACTCACTTGCTCACCCACTCACCTTCCCACTGGGCCATTCATCCACTCACTCAGTCACTGTCACTCAATGACTCCCACACTCGGTCGTTAACTCCCACACTCACTCACTCACCAACTCATTCATGTAGGTGGGCACGCACACACGTGCACACGGACACGCACACACAAGCACACACGCACGCACGGACGCACACACATCTTACCTATGACTCGGAGCTCTGCATTGGAGTAGACCTCGCCGTGCTTGTTTCCCGCCACGCACTGGTACATCCCCACGTCAGCCAGGGTCAGCCGGCTGATAGACAGGGCTCCGTTGGCTACCTGCACGCGCTCCTACGAACACACACACACACACACACACACGCACGCACGCACCCACACCTTTATCAGGCCTCCCTCTTTCCCAATACACACTGCTCATTTGCATAGGAGCAGACGGTCAGTGTGCCAGTGAATTACAGGCTGGAGGTGACAGACGCGGCCATAAATCTCGGTTTTTCATCACTAATGGAGGAAGAGGCCAGGCCAGGGTTGGAGGCAGGCGGGCGGAAAACGACCCTAATCAATCTGCATGTTTATGAGAGTGAAATAAAAACGTGCCCTATTTTATTTTTTGGGGGGGGGGGGGGGGGATCTCAGACTGCACCGCGGGGCCCGCTACACCCCCCTGCAGCGGGTCCCCGGTAAAGGGGCTGTCGGGGTAGGTGAGGGAGAGGACGGAATATCGTAACGTCTGAGCTACACGGCATCGGGAAAATTGCTTTTTCTGATAGGCGTGCCCCTGTACATACCAAGTGTTGCTGGCTTGCACTATACGTGCAGATGTACAGGGGGCCTGCTGCTGTTTAGCGCCGCTTCAGCTGTTTCCGAATGGAGGTCCTGTATGTCTTCTCAGGTGTCAACAGGGACCCACGTATGGATGCAGGTGGGGGGGGGGGGGGGGGGGGGGGGGGGGGGGGGGGCTAATGAACTAGAAGGAATCAGTGCTCATCACTTTCTCCTCAGCCCCCCCCCATATGCTAACGCGTAATGGCGTTATTAAACACACCCTGAGTCGCTGTATTTACTTCACGCTGAAGGGGCTTGAGGGGTGCACCGCATCTTGCCCACTCTCAGCGCATCAACCTTTGGTGTGTGTGTGTGTGTGTGTGTGTGTGTTTTGTGTGTTTTGTATGTGCGTGGGTCTTCGCCCTTAATGTCATTAGAGCAGATTTCCATGGAGGTGCGTGAGCAAGCTCTGAACGCCAGTCACCGGGGATTTGCGTCACTGTCACATGTGAAAGGAAAGCTGCCCGTGGAAGATCACAAGCTAATCCTGTGTGTGTTTGAGCAGGTCGTGCCTCCATTACCATACCCGCGCGGTGGGCGTTGGATGGGATGTTGAAGGGGCAAATATCCCTGCTGGCAAGGCAAGCAAATGGGTGGCATATATCAGTCCGCGCATGGAAAGTGCTCCAGTTTACGGGCCGCTATTAATTAAGCGTGACGTTCCTCTCAAATCAGCAGTTTTCATGCGGGGGACCTCAGGGTACCATCTGTACGCCTTATGCCAGCCGAAAGTGATTGGCAATGTCATGCGCCCGCTACGCAGGGTTACTACATTTGATGAAGTACAGCATAAACAAGTGCAACAAGAGATAAAATTAATGAATGGCTGTTAGCTACGCCCTCTGGAGTGGTGGCTTTAGTCCTTGGGGAACGATGTGGCAGTCAACAAAGGTAGAGACGTACATGCAGCGACACATACACTGTGTGTTCTTATTTAAAGGCAATGCAGAGGCAATTTTTTTTTTAAAGGCAATTCAGAAATATAGTGATTGTAGCTAATGGGGAATTGTTAGTTTAGTTTCATAAGTATTCTTTTTTTTCAGTCTCAAAAGACATTACTGAATATTCAGGGTTACGTAACATGGTGGGTATTCATTCGTTGCATTTGAAATAAAACAACAACAACAATCAAGCAAATCTAACCGCTGATGGATTTGATTGCTTAATTATGTTTTCTGTTTTCTGGTGGGATCTGAATTGATGGACTCCAAATTTCTACCATTCCATATTTTATTGCCCGAAAAAGCTGTGTGTCCCACCGCCTCACGCTCCACTTAACGGACTGAATCCTGTTTCACGCTGGAGTTTCTCTTCAATTGCACGCCTAATCCATCCTGCAGCCTTTGCCAATAAAGATACATTCGCTTTGGAGTTTGGAGTGAGGCTTTCGCCTGGCAGAATCTCAACTACAGATCAGGAATACTGGAAATACCCAGAGTGACCCTGTGCATTCAGCTAAATGTTGACATTGTCAGGCATGGAACTAACACAATACATGGCTTTCACTTGAACCGATTCTATTCAAGAGGACACAGCTGCGGCCTCTGGAAAAAACGTCTTAGGGGAAATGCTGTGAGCTGAGCTAGCTCTGCTCGCATGAGCTAATTGGGTCCAAACCTCAAGCAGCTCTTAAGGACGGAATGCTACATGGCATATCAACTGCCTGATCACTTCCAAAAATGTTATACATTTTGGTTTTTGGTTTTTATACAGTCATATAAATGCACCAAGATGTGTTTTTGAAGTTAAGAAACTACGTCTTGAAGTCTTTCTGCCTATGTACATGCATTTCATGCAACTGTGCATTTCATTTGACAGTTATCTCGGATTCAGCAGCCCTACTATGATATAGCAGAACTTCCGGGGGAAGACGGCACAGAGCCTGGGACGGAAACCAAACACTGGAAGGAGCAGAGTTACACTTTGTTTCCTCTTTTGTTACGGATATATTCTACTGAAACAAATTCATTTGCACGAGTTAATTAAGCTTTCAGAAAGGGATTTTAATAAGTGTATTTCTACTGCAGTCACTCTACACAGTGTTGATTTGAAACCTTAACAGACACTCTATTACAGTTTACTAGTGCTGGCCGTGTTTCTGTTCGCCAATTACGGTACACACTTACAGATCCCCGCCTGCCACTTGATGATTGGCCAAAACCGATATGAAGCGAACTAAAGTGAAAGCCCTGTTCATCTAAAGGGCTTTAGATGAACTTCAGACTGTTCATCTAAAGTCTGATTTCAATTATCTGACTGAAATGCAGTAGTTTATTTACTACATTTATAAAATAGCTTATTTTGTTGTTGTAATATTATGGAGCAATGACAGTGAACAAACTGCCAAGCACTACATTGTAGATCAGACAGTAATCACTGTGGACATGCACTAAGTCAATCTCAAGGTAAAAACAACAACAACAAACAAAAACAACAAAATCAGCCCAAACGGGTTGTTCCGCAGTGAACAACAGTACAATCAGAAAGGTCTAGATTGATTTGCTGTAATGAACAATGCCACACCCCCTTCTCCTTACGTCCCTAGCTTACTGACCTTTCCCTTTCCCACTGATTAAGCAGCTGTGGTTAACTGCGGCATTTCAAACAATGCAACACCTTTGCTGATTAAGTCATTCAGCCATGTATTTTGGATTTCAACCATTTATTGTGATCGTTTGAATAAAAAAAGACTTCATGTGCTGCCGCTGCAGATGACCTTAAAGGGCACTCTTGGGGAGTCGTTTTCAATCCCCTATAGGTGGGTGTGTGCTTGGACTCCATGTGGGCACGATGGAAGTATGGTGTGGTTAGGTAGTTACAATGTTTGCACGATGCGTGTATGATGGGGATACAAAGTAGATACATTGTTAATACTATATGGAAACGCAGTGTGTGTAATGGATACATGACGTGGATATGAAGTGTATACAAAGTAAATTTGATATTGATACAAAGTGTATGCAATGTATGTGCAATGTATATGGGGTGTGGATAACAAGTGTATACAGTGTGTACAATGTAGATACATTGTACATGTGGTTAAGTTGTAAACAACATGTGGGTCTCATATATTATCGAGATACAATATGGAAACGATGAGAAGATAATGTGGATACAATGTGTCTGATGTCTCAGGAATAACATTGTGATTTGATGTCATTTGCACTTTAGATTGATGTCCATGTGTATTTTTTGAACGGATTTCAAAAGTTCAAGCAGAAATGTGGTAGTGTTTCACAATAACAAAATGTATAAACAGAATGGGTAACAAAACAAAATGGCACAATGTAATCAGAAATAAAAAAGAATCAAATAAATCAAGGACAGCCAATGATTTCTCCCATTGTTTGATTATTTTGTCCTGGGAAAGCAGGCCAAATTTGCCTTCATGCAAGATTATGTGTGCAGCACTGCCCCTGGTAACAATAAAATGAGCTTTGTTCACTCCAACTACATAACATTACATCTAAGAATTGATCGATCCCCTCTGGTGTGTTTGTGGCCCTTTTTGCATAATGAAGGAAATTAACATAAAGCCTGTTTATTTATCAGGTCCAAGCTGTGCCTGAGTGCCCACCATCAATCACCTGGAAATGCCAGGAATAAAGCAGCCAATGGCGACGATGGGGGAATATTAAATCGCATGGCTAAAAATGTCATAATGAATACTCCCACAGAGTTCTACATTATTCGCTATTTAGTTAGTTATGAACTCGTGTGCATACCGTAATCATAATGTAGTGATCTCTCACAACAGCGTGCCCATAATGAGAATTGCTCTTGAAGTACTGCAGTGCAGAAATGAATCCTGGAAACAGAGCATGTACCAGTCGTGAATCGTCCATGTGTTTTCCTCTACTTGGGTGACATAGCGTTCATAATAAGTGCTCTCTAAAAGAGTAGAGCTTTTACACACTCCTAAATCACCAGGCTTTAGAGCTGCACTAGCACGACAGACTTGGCCAGCTTACAGTTTGGTCAATTGATGGGTCGAGGCATGATAAGAAACACACAGCCTAAACGTTGTTTTGTCTTTGCCCGAGTGCATCACGTTGGGGCGTTTCCTCCACAAGGACAAGAAGTGTGTTGTGAAGTAGATCACTACATTGTAATTAGGAGGCAGGGAAATGCTCCAATGGGCAGCGTAACGCTTTGCTGTGACAACGCCGGGCTCCGGGTTATAATGAAGGGATCCTCGGGCAGTGAGCTGTGGAACAATGTGTTGTGTCAGAAGCGCCTGTCATCAGACTGAACTTGCACAGCAGTGGCGGCGGCGCATTATAGCGCATTATAAAACAGAAAGGTGCCTCCGGGAGACATTGTCTTACCTCTGTGGACTCCAGGTTTTCTCCGTTCTTCATCCACCTATAGGAGGGCTTGGGCTTCCCGGTTGCCTTGCACTCCCACACCAGCGAGTCGTCGATGGACTTCTGGACGTCTTGGGGTTTCTCAATGAGATGAGGTGGAGCTGTTAAATAAACAATATATCTGTGGGCATTACATTACAAAGAAACAAATTGACATGCAGACTCATTGCGTTATTCACCTTTGAGGTGGGAAATTATTGTTTCAATTTTGTATTGATGCGTCAGCTTTGCAGAGCTAGGTCAACGTCAAATTCAAGGTAAATATCGATGTTATTCTCATTATAGCAAACTGTTTAATCTTAAGAAGTTCACAGTGCGCCACTACATAAACAACAGATATGGTGCCTCAGACCTTAATATCTTGCCATGGCCTTTCGTCTACTCAATAAATTTGAGTAAATAATGGCGCAATTAGACAGGAGCTAACATTGATTTCAAGTATGTCACACAAGTAACTCAAGGCTAACTAAAGGTTTAGCACAAGTGAAAAAAAAGCCAAGGGGGGAGTGGATGGATGTGAGATGGACTTTGTCTACGTGTTGGTTCGTCGGCCATCGAGCTGCAACACTACAAGGCCGCCATCGGAGCAAGAGTGATGGTGGACCACGATCCTCTGTCTCGCTGACTTTACCTATAATACCACACTCAAGGACTGACCTTTGCAGTGACCTCACTGTAATTGTACATACAAATCTCCCACAAACTGGCTGCTGCCACATCTCAGTTTGTCAGTAATGGAATACAAACCCAGTGAACATTCAGCAGTAAGTATTTATGCCTGTGGTGGATCTCAGACTTATGTTTATTATTCTGAGTTTGGTGAAAATTAAAACATATACATATATATTTAACACAATAAAAATGAGGAAACAGGAAAATTAACAGAGGGCAAGTAGCCGGGGTGATAAGTAAGGTATAAGTAAGGTGTACGTGTTTAATATTTAAAAGGAAATACATTTTGCGCATATTGTGTATGAAACTGAGCCCATTCCTTCATAATTACATAAGTCATTCAAATATAACTATTTTCAGTTTTGATATAGCAATAGCTGTTGGAAAAGGACAAAATATTCATAGTCATTCCCATCTTCTTAGTAACCGAGGACAAACAATTACTCTTTACTTCGAGTTGAATATTTAGCTTCAGCTGAAATGCATCCCAATAAGCCACAAATTGCTGAAATTCTACTTAACAGAACAATGGCTTTGAAAATGTGAAAAGAAAGTTACCTTTTTATTTTACCAAATTGTAACACTTTGTAGCACTTTCATTGGGTTGAAAAAACACACTTTTTGTTCACTGAAATGCATGTGTGTTTCTGTGTATTTGTGTGCTCATGTATGCACACACATGTGTGTGTGTGTGTGTGTGCGTGTGCTTGCATGTGTTTGTACTTCACAGGAAACAAGAGGAGATTAAATAGAACCTCTCTGAAAGTCCATTACCCCCAGTTATTTACCATCCCCTCAAAGCTGCCAAAGTCCCTCCCAGCAAGACCCGTCGGCCCTTCCCTCTATAGGGGCCCTTCGCTCTATAGGGCCGCTGGTCGATGATTATTCTTGCATTTCTCTCCATGTCAGTCTGGGCCTTCTACGCCACTTTCTATCTCTTTCACCCTTTGGCAAACGCATCTCTCTCTCTGAGCCTTTGGTTTGAACCCATCAGGTCTCCCTCAGTGGCGCGGCCCGCCAAATCAAGGTGGGCAGGCCGGATCGGGATCGACACCCCACGCAATCAGGGCCGAACATCAAGCCCGGCGAAGTGGAGTAGAGAAACGGTAATGTCCTCTTATCGGCCGTATAAACGGAGCGACGAGACAGAGGTAAGTCCAGGAAGAGCTAAAGAGAGATACTGCGATAGCTCAGCTGCCCCACTGAGCTGTGTTGGGGTTCTCTCATGAGTGAAACTCTATTAACTAGACTACTACTTTTTTTCTTTTTCTTTTCCTTTCTTTTTTTCAAATGTACTATTTTCTCAGCCCAAATATGAGACTTCCACCAGCCCTTAGGCTATAGATTGGAATAGTTTCAGATCAGTCAAAGTGATGAATCTTCCTTTCAGCAGGTACAATCCAAGTGGGACCTAAAGGTTACAGTATGGAGGCGGTGGACATCAGTTATCTGGTTTAAATTCCCGGTGATACACTACTTATTTTTCGGTGTTGTTGTGTACAGTATAGTCTAGTATATCCAAGTTGAAACTTGATTAGAAAATATAATTTTTTTTATAACATTAACATATTTTCTTTTACATTTTCTATATAGTCATTCACCTTGCTTTTGATCATTTGCACCACAGAACATAACCTCGACTTTCTGTTAACCTTATATTTTCTAAATAAAATGCCTGACTGCAGGTTTCAGGAATGTCACGAACAGGAGCAACAAATCGATGCCCGCCAATGGCTTACACCGCAGACAAATGTCTCCCGGGCGGAATTCAAAGAGAGTTCCAAAGTAGATTACAGATTTTTATCACTTGGTGCACACATAGCGCCACTGAGGGAGTAAGAGGGACAGAACGAGTGAAAGAGACAGAAAGAAAGGAAGGGAAAAAATAGCCCGTACTCTAAAAAAAATACCAATAGGCTTTGGTTAGTCTGCTGCTGCTTGTCACAGCGGACAGGGGTGACACAAGCTGACTTTTAAGTGGAGACTGGGCTGAAATATGGAGCAAGTGGGTTGGCCAAAGACACATCTATTTATCCTGATAAATGTGCAAGGACTGCAACTGATGACAAATTGTGACTCCATTTAGTACATCTCATCATCTATAACTAAATTACAACTATATTCCACAGCATGTACATTATTTTAAAAATATATATATATATATATACTGTATATGATTAGTCTGTTGGACAGCTAATAACACATTTACTTTATATATATAGCTGTTGTCCGCAAAGCATCTAATTGGAAGCAGAACCTGAAGTATGTATATTTTTCTTTCTTTGTGCGAGGAGGAGATGGGGTTAAAGGTCAATACAAAGTCGAGAGCGGTCAGCACCCTTGTGGAGAGTGCAGGTGTAACCACAGTCGTTTTGGAGCATTTGCGTAGGGTTGAGTGGCGTTTGTGATTCTGCGATTCTGATTCTGTCCAATCATTTCATTCGGCCCGATTGAGATTATTGGATGGTCTACCTGTCTGTCTACCTACCTATTCAGCTACCTGCGCCCACTCTTTCCCTGCACTCGTTGCGCATGACCGGAGTCTTCCACAAGGCTAGGCAGACCAATGCTGAAGCCAGTGAACTAGTCATGTCTTTTGGGGGAGGTGTTTTCTAGGGAGGCCAGAAGGGAGGGCTGTGATTTATTTTCAGTTGGACACTTAAGAAATCTAGCTCTGGCTGGTTTCTCCAAATTGCCTACCCTAGCTCTTAAATAATTCTAAAACGTTATTAGGGAAAGAGCCTCTCACGGTAAAAAAAAAGAAGAGAATGACTTCAATGACTTGCTTGTTCTATCTTAATACAACCACTAAAAACACATGTGTTTTAAATGACAGAGGTAAATGGAAATAACAATACATTAAACTTGGAAATGAGATGTCACGAATGCTATTGGTTATATTTATCACAATAGTTGCTAATTATGTTCCAGCTCCCTTCCTGCTTTTTATTGCTTTTTTTCTGTTTGTCAAGAACTAACCCACATTCTATTTAGGACTAAATTGGCCCAGTTTGCCGTACAAAGGTCGTTTACTGTCAGTATTAATCAACGGTGGGGAAAAGACGCTATCTAGCACACTCTCTCCTTCTAAACAGTAATTGAGCAGAAACTAATTATGCACTTTGCAAAAAGGCACAGTTATGGGTACACTAAAAAATCTAAATCCATATCCTCACAGTTCAATAGTTAAAATAACCTCACATACCCAAACAAAGCACTGAAGATATATTTATATATTCTGACCTGCAGCATTCTGTGAGAAGTGCGGTTTGCATGACGTTCAAGACCTTCCATTTATTTACTGATACATTAGTGTCACCGATGCCTCTGCTGGTAAATGAGTCGCCTAAACAACAGAGACTCCTTTTGCTGACTTTCAACATTTCTCTTAACAAGGAGAGACTATCCAAAATTGTCTTTCTGTCCACATTTCTTTGCAGACGTTTGAGAGAGTCGACAGGTTCTGCATGTGTGTGTGTCTTGAGTATATATGTGTGTGTGTGTGTTTATGTAGGTGTGTGTGTGTGAGTGATAGTGTGTATGTATGTGTTCATGTTGTTGTGTGTGTGTGTTTATGTAGGCATGTATGAATGTATTAGTGTGTGTCTGTATGTATTCATATTGCGGTTTGTGTGTGTCTGTGCATGTGTTAGTGTGTGTGTATGTGTTCATGTTGGTGTGTGTGTGTGTGTTTATGTATGTGTGTGACCATGTTAGTGTGTGTGTATGTGTTCATGTAGGTGTGTGTGTATGTGTGTGTGTGTGTGTGTGTGTGTGTGTGTTAGTGTATGTGTATGTGTTCATGTTAGTGTGTGTTTGTGTTTATGTAGGGTTTTGACCGTGTTAATGTCTGTGTCTTCATGTAGGTAAGAGTGTGTGTGTGTGTGCTAGTGTGTGTATATGTGTTCTTGTTGGTGTGTGTGTGTGTGTTCATGTAGGTGTGTGTGTATGTGTGTGTGACTGTGTCAGTTTGTGTGTGTTTATGTAGGTGTGTGTGACCGTGTTAGTGTATTTCTTTCTTATATCTGTGTGTCGTGGGGAAGACGGGGTTCCCTGTAAACCCTGAGGGAATTGGGGAACCGGTTAAAAAAAGACACTGCGTCTAAGATCCACTCTAGTCCTCTAGAGTATGTGTGTGAGTGTGTGTGAGTGTGAGTGTGAGTGTGAGTGTGAGTGAGTGTGAGTGTGAGTGTGAGTGTGTGTGTGTGTGTGTGTGTGTGTGTGTGTGTGTGTATGTGTCCATGTGATCCATTTGTTGCGTGTGTCTGCAAAATCAACAAGGAAATAAAAACAAATGTGCTTTAATATACAGAGAGGCCGATGAGGTCTTCTTGGTAGATGGATCATTAGGTATGCAATGGCGAGAGGAGCCAGCTGAGAGACGGAAATCCCCAGATAGTGTGTGGTATGTGTGTGAGTGGGAGTGTGTTTGTTGAGTTTGTGGAATGGAGAGTGGTAAGAGGGTTTGTGGTCGAGAGGGGGGGCACGAGGGGATGGGGGGAATGTGAGAGAATGGGGGTAGGGTATGGAGTGGATAGGCGACACTGGTGGGTGGAATGGGGGCAACTACAGTATCCCCTCTATTGTCGTCTGCGAGTCATGGGATTCTCTCTCTGTCTCTCTGTCTGTCGGCTGAGTGGGGTGTCCTCTCGTCACCCCCCTTCTCTGGGGGTGGGACATCTTTCGGGTGTTAGGATTTAATTTCACTCTAAACTCGTGGGGGTCGGGGGGTCATACCCCTCGCTGGCACAGGGTTTCGTACTCACCCAAGTAGGAAATACAATACTACGGCAGGGAAACACATTAGTTTTTTTTCGGGGACACTCGTGTTCTTGGACCGAGTCACAGGAGTCTATGCGGATTATAAAGGGCTGACAACACTAGGCTTTGGGTGAGTGGGTTTCAGTCTGGGTGTCATGCACATTAGTATAATGGAGTCATCGCGCAGTCCGATACCGCCGCTCACCAACAAGGTCATATCCGAGCGCCCGTCCGCGCGCACACGTCTCCCTTTTAATCTGGATCAGAAGATATTAAGAGCACCGCGGCGGACAGGGGCGCTTTAATCATTTTGATGTGCTGTAAAAAGGAAAGCAGGAAAACCAGCCCTCCCTCTTTGCCTCGCATGCGGTGGGCGCCCACACACGCCTTGGGTGGATCACCTGTGAAAGTTTACGTTTTAATAGGAGAGGGGGCTTTTTTATCTTTACCTTCACGGCCCTGTCAGTCTGAGCACATCTGACAGACACGCCGGGGGTAGATATTCAGGAGGTGAGTGTATGTGTGTGTGTGTGTGTGTGTGTGTGTGTGTGTGTGTGTGTGTGTGTGTGTGTGTGTGTGTGTGTGTGGGTGGGTGGTGGTGCATCTGAGTGTGGGCATTTGTGTATGTGTGTTTGTGTGTTTGTGTGTATGTGTGTGCAAGGGTGTGTGGATTTCTCAGTGTGTGTGTGTGTGTGTTAATGTGTGTGTATGTGTATGTGTATTTGTATGTGTGTTTATGTGTGCGTGTGTGTATCTGTGTATGTGTATGTCTATGTGTGTGTGGGTGTTAGTGCATTTGTATGTGTGTTTATGTGTGTGTGTGTGTGTGTGTGTGTGTGTGTATCTGTGTATGAGTTTGTCTATCTGTGTGTGTGCTTGTGTCTGGCCCCCCTACCATAGAAAGAGAGTTTCCCCTTCACTGTGTTGAGACCCCGGGAGTTCTCCGCCACACATTCGTAGGTGCCAGCGTCCTCCTGCTGGAAGTAGGGGATGTCCAGGACCCCGCTGACCTTCCGTGTGTCCACCTTCCTGGCGAAGGGGACGCCGTCCACCCGTCTCCAGCTGATAGACGGCACAGGGCTGGGTGGGGGTGGGGAAAACGCTCACATTACATAATGTCACATTTGGACTTTGTCATTTTTCATGTTAAAGTGTATCTGGAGTTTGTTCTTTTACCAAACAAGATTATATAGTTGATTTCATTATTGTTATTTTTGTTACATTATATGGCATGTTAAATGAGAGCCATTTCCTCTGACCCCGTCTTCAAATATCAGCCAATAAGATATGATTCATTCAAATGTGTTTAACCTGGAGAGGGAATCGTCTAATGCAAACCAATGTACAACTGGTGATGGTGGTTGACTCTCCTTTAAATCCTCAAGCATGTTTGCTCCTTTACCCACATTCTTTATCGCTTTCTGTTCCTGACCTGATGGTCTGCTGGGATGAAGCTCAACACTTTCATGTAATTGCTTTATGTGATATGTGTCTGTATGTAATACACCTTGTTACTGTTTCAGAGATGAGGCCAAAAGCAATCCTGTTCTATTCTTGTTCTGTTATCACGTACATTACATTTTTACCCTATTTTCTTACTTTACCTTACTGAATAGTTAGTTACTGGACAAAGTAGAAGAAGCGTATAACTGCCCAAATGTGAAGCCACTATTCTGGCACCATTGCAGTACTTCTAATTAATTCGAAATAGTGTAAAAACTCCTTGAGGAAATTCCTTGAGCTGTTCTGGGCAAATCACTAGTAGCCTACTACAGCACACACAATTACTACAAATTATTGTAGGATTACACTATCCTATTAGTACGAGCAATACCTTTACTACCGACACACTTTTCTACCGATGCTAACAGTATTGAATGGCACTTCAGAATGGTAACACTTGTCACATTAGAGTCAACTTACTTTCCCAGCGCAAAACACTCCAGCTTCATCGTGGATCCCTTAGCCCCGTGAACCAGCTCTGGAAACTGCACTTCTATCTTTGGCTCATATTCGCCCATCACACCTGAAGGAAAAAACATGGACTATAATAACGATCAAAGCAGCCTATTGATACGTAGGTTTATCAATGTTTGTAAAGTTCAAAATTGATTTAAAATGGTCAGTCCACAAAGCTACAAACATCATTTGGAACAAGCACCGCCATTTTTGCTTGAGACTTTTAAAAACCAAGGAACTTAAAGGAGCAATTCCTTTTTTCCAAATGCTGTAGCATTTCAAAAAGAAAGGCAATTGTCATGTATCTGGGGTCTATATTGCATTATCAAACTAAATTGAATTAGGTCCATTTGTGTATCCTTTGACATTTTAATTTCCATATTTCTTTGTAGACTAGATTATTGGATTTTGGGGTATTTGATGATCAGAAGCATGGCGTCTTAAAAGCATTTCTTCAACATTGCCAAAGAATAGGCCTCCAAATGTTTATATATAAATCTATATATATATATATATATATATAAATATAAATACCAAATTACATTGTGTCAGATTTTTGCCAACTGCCAACCAAAATAGTACAGTTTATTTGTCATAGTTTAATCTTGAGAATAACATTTTAGTGAGCTAAACAGCCTTAGTGGGGAATGCTACATATAGGCCTACGCCTTACTTCATAACCATAGCCATAATGTCCATATCATAAACAAATTGACATGTGGAGGATATCTAGGTTGTTGAAAAATGGATAAAATAGGTATGACCATTATGACTTGCCTTAAGATAAGATCGTATGGCGTGTCAGCAGTTCACAGCAGTGTCCTCACAATTCCTGTTATTGTTTGAGGCTTATTTATAGCCGTCGCCATACAACGGCAAGACATCACCAAAGAAAAGCATTGCTTCTTTTTATTACCGGTGTAGAAAAGCCACTAAAGCACGTCTTTCTTTCTCTTTTTTTCAATGTGAATAAGTAAGTGTGCCCAAAGGCAACTAATACGTGCGATGACACAGAGACAATCAAAGGAGTACTTCCACTGCTCGCTGAGCATCTCTAAACATCCAGCTGGGGACAAATAGGGGAGCCCAAACTAAACTGCACAACTCTTCTGTGCTCTTAGAAATAATACCGTCCCGCATACCGACCCATGCGTGTCACTCTTGCAGGTGCCAGTTCTTATTAGACGGTATAATAATAATGGCAGTAGCTCTTTACCAGCAGTGCTGGGTGATACAAGTGTCCCCTCATTGTCGTGATTCATGAACGCGGAGCACAAATTGCTCTGGAGACAGGAATTGGGGGGGGGGGGGGGAGGGGGGTTCGATGGTGGGTAAGTGGGACGCAGGCCAATTCCGTCTCTTTGATTTCGTCGAAGCGTTGATGCCTTATCAAGTCCGGCACCCTGATTGCTCGCTGAAAGCTAATTCTGATTCTTATCACAGCTGTCTACTACCACTGAGAAGGTACCGCTGCCCCTCTCACCTATGTTAAACTGGACAGGTGGGGGAGGGGGGTGGTGGTAATTGTCTCATACTGTGACCTTTCGCAGAGGACACTGGTCGGAGATGACTCCCACACCTCCCACCCTTGGCCTCATCCCTGTGTGTGACTGTGATGTGTGGGAGTGGAATCGTTGACGTGTTGTCACCCCGGACATCTATTCAGAGTATTTAGCTTACAGGAAAAAATAACCTCAAAAACAATTTGCCACTATTTCCTGTCGTTGACGTTGTGTAATTGTTTAATGGCATTTCATTTCCAAGTACTGCTTGAAAAGTAAATGTGCATCCAAATAGGTGGTGTTTCTTAATGAGACCTTAACAAGAACTGCTGTTTGGAAATGTATGTATGCAATTGGAAGAAGTAAATAATAACTAATTTGCGTATTGGCACATAGATGCTGTCTTAGTGATGCTACCTCACAGCTACAAAGATTCCTTGGATCCAAAGTGGACTCAATTTTGGATCCAGCCTACTGAGGTTCACATTTTTCCTCTCATGCTTTTCTTCCTTTATCCTCCATGGACATGCACGGTTAACTACTACTTGGATGTCCAAAGGCGCTCATTCCAGCATGTGTTCATGTAAGTTCAGGAACGTAGACGGTTTAAGGGAGAGGCACTTTTATTTTTTCTGTTAGATGACGTTGACTAAGGTAGGGAGCATTCTTCTAAGACCAAAAAAAAAAAAAGAAATCACAATGAGATTACTTGCCACATGTGACCTTTTGGCTGGAGAGCTTTGATAAGGCCAGTCTAAAGCATTAGATTCACATGCTAAAGGACATGGTCAAATTAGCCCAGATACAGCTAATTGACCTTTGCATTTAATTTGTATTCTTTAATACCACCACTCGTCCTATTTTCAGCTACCAACAAAACAAGTTCCATTCACTGTGTGCGACTATACATCCGTTCATTCACCTCGACACCTTGTTCTGGCCATCTCACAGCGTTGTTGTTTTGCCTATAGTTTTGATTTACAACTTTACGTGCACCCTCTGTTTCTGTTCAAATTCAAACGCGCTGAGATTTAAAAGATATATATATATATATATATATATATATATATATATATCAGGGGGAGATGTTATCCCCATGGTTATGGCTCAAGGTCGATTCTCTGATACTTTCCTTTGAACTAGAACACGTCACTGAGTGTAAGCCTTGTGATGACTGATGTCGTATATGAAATGCACCACACACCATGGTGTTGTACCGTAAAGGTCCCTCTCTCCAAACGCAGCCATCAACATTAAGCGCTGCCCAGACGGAGCTCCAGCACGCGCCCTTTACGCCCAACGCGACGTCACTTTGACGTCACCAAAGGAACGTGACCCTGTGTTGCGTCCCTCGAAAAGCCGTAAACGACGTTTTTGCGTGATCGGAGGCGTGCGGCTCACCGTCGCTGCGTAGCACCAGCGGCGTGGGCGGGCCCTGCACCCGCGTCTTGGTGACGGTGTTGGTCACCACGCAGGTGTAGTTGCCCACGTCCGACGACTCCACCGTGGCGATGTACAGGTTCCCCGTCTCCTGGGAGACGAACCTCCTGTGGTCCTGCTTCACGAACGAGGGGTACTCGTTGAAGATCCAGGAGAACATCAGGTCTGCGGGGTGGAGGGGAGAGGCGATGAACACGGGACATAGAGACGGCGTGTCGATACCGCAGCCTACCTGGGCCACAGCGCATTTCACAGCAGTTTGGATGTTCGACTCCCAGTCAAAACGCTCTGGGTTTAAGCCCCAATGTCTGCAGGCTACCCGTTGGCATCCTTGATTAAAATGCCCTGACCCTTACCTTCTCCTTAACGACATCAGAATTCACTCTGAATCCCTTTAAGTCTCTTTGTATCAAAGCAATCTGTTAAATGACGATTAGTGAACGGTAATATCAAAGTGTTCTACAGAGTACAAGGACCGTCACTCATTGAGTCAGGACTCAGGGCAGATGGGTGCATGGGTGGGTGGGGTGGAGGCTGGGCGGCACGGGGATTGATGGTACTGAAGAGTTTTTGACAACATGGCAGGAGATGGGAGGTGTTGGCATCATTTTAAGACCACCCAAGGCGAGTGAAAATTGCTAAGGAGTCATGTCACGCTACGGTGAAAATTAATGAAAACAAAGGCCATGAGAAGTTCCCTTTAATCTTTGAAATAATATCGTATACCCTAAAGAGAAACCACATACATAGAGCTAAATTAATTATTACATTAGCGAATGAATGCAAACACAAATAAAAATAATAGAATAAAAAATATATGTTCAGTGAATCAAATTAACTCTGACATTAAAACTGGTGCTAACCCTACAGGGGTTTTCAAATACACTTACATTTCTCCTCTTTATTGGACCTCGTTCTGATCATACGATCAATGTGAAATGAATCAGGATGAATCTACATCAATACTCAATCAATACAAATCCTGAAATGCAAGTAAATCACCAAGTGAAGCAATCCCTTAAATATTCAACTAATAGTGATTTTCTTTTGAGAAACCACTGCTAGTTACACACTGATAATAACAAATCCAGTTTACTACCCCCCCCCCCCCCCCCACACACACACACATATGCACACTTTATTATTATTTACTGATGTACATTATTTAACATGTATTTTATAATAATAATCTATTATATAAAACAATACCTTATTTTGCCTACTGAGCCCCCAACTCTATAGCTCTGGCTGTCTAAAGCGCCTGGATGAGTCACACTGCTATTCCACTGAGATATGTCGTGTTGAACAGAGTTGTAGTATTTCTGCAACTAAAAGAGCACTCTATATACATAATAAGAGAATGAGTGAATATAAAAGTACTCATCCAATCCAGAACCAGCCATTTCCAAAAGCATGAAAATGGCTTTTCTGAGAAGTAAGGGTTTTTATATAAACAGCATAAAGTTATTCTCTGCAAAAAGTACAGAAAATATAGTTAAGAATTCACTGTTGAATCCGACTTCAATGCTCATGACATGCTCAATGACATCTTGACAAACAACGCTGAGACTCAGGATTATATAAATTAGACATTATGATCCAAATGTTAAACACCTTAGAAATATACACTGCCAGTTTTAGCGAAATTACGCAAGCTGTCATGCCTACTAATCTTGATGCCTGATCTTGTCTTTCTGCTTATTCTACCACCTCTTTGCTACAGGCAAGAGAGAGAAAGAGAGGGAGCGAGAGCGAGAGAGAGAGACAGACACAGAGAGAGAGAGCTATCCTTGGGGTGTATACACCAACACCACACTATCATTCTACATAAGTCTCACTCCACACATCTCTCCAGAAGTACTCCATCCAAAGCAGGCCATCTATCTAATGCTATCTTGCCTCTTTAATCCACCCTTGACTTTTTGTTTACCCCCGGTTGTCATGGTGTTACTTGGGGCTCAATTATCCAAAATTGAGGCTGAGGATTGTTGGGGAGAGGCAGGAAGTGAGACACGCTAGAGGGGGGTCTTTAAACATGCTGGTCTTGGATGATGCTTCCCCTTCGCCAAACTAACAGCCATGGGCCATTCATCACAGCATGAACCGAGCACCCGGGCTTTTATTCTGAAAAGGAGCAGTGGTAGGACCGGCAAATGGACATGTTTTGAGCTTTGTTGTGTGTGGATGTGTGTGTGAGAGTCTTTGTGTGTGTGTGAGAGACTGTGTTTGTGTGTGGATGTGAGAGACTTTGTGTGTGTGTGTGTGTGTAGGTGTGAGAGACTTTGTGTGTGTGTGTGTGTGTGTGTGTGTGTGTGTGTGTGTGTGTGTGTGTGTGCAGATGCCGAACAACACAGTTTGCAGCAACAGCAGAGCCATGGGGGGCCAAACAACACTTCAGGACCGGATGCGGTGTCTTGTTTGTACTTGCTTTCCCTCTGGTGCTTTTAGGGCATGGCTGCACCTGCTCTCACCTGATGCCCTCACTCCCTCACACAGTGGGAGGAAATATAATGACTAGTCTACCATAAGTGGAGAGAAGGATCTCATTAGCTCTGAAGTCCTTCAAAATAAAAAAAATCCCAGGGTCCAATATTATTGAGACCGGCTGTTTTTAATGGCTTTTGTCAACCTTGCTTGGTGGTAAAATACAGACGTGCTTTAGGCTCGGGGTTGCTTCCGGGAAATCAATGTAAAACACCTAAGGACCTATTTTTGTACTGTAATTAGCAATGCAAACATCGCTAGGGTGACGTGATATTGGCTTGATAATGATGATGGCAGCTGCCTTGGCGTGTGAGCGTAAGGCATGTGCACACATTTTACATGGCTTCCTCAACCCTGTGTCTGTCACTGAGGTGAGACGACAAAAAGCTATACAGTTCATCTCACCAATGCATCCTTACCTTCCAATATATTATTGAAAGACTAAAGCAATTCATTGTACACATTTTTGGTACTTATTTTTTACTATTACTACTAATTTCTATCTGACTTTTGCCTTGGTTTCTGCATTTATTTTATGATTTCATGATCTATTGTAGGTATTTTCTGGTCGATCAATACAGTATCTATCAATCTGTCTATTTATCTATCGATCTATCTAGCTATCTATCTATTCATCCATCTATCTATCCATCAATCTATGTATCTATCAATCCATTTATCCATCTATTTATCTAACCTATCTATCTATCTATCTATCTATCTATCTATCTATCTATCTATCTATCTATCTATCTATCTATCTATCTATCTATCTGTCTATTTATCTATCTGGCGAAACAACAAAGATGATGAAAAACTATTTTCATTTTTTTATACAAAAACTCAAATGATGAAACTCTCGTAACGAAGGCGCGTGCTTCCAAGTCTCGGCGAGACGCCCTTGGCACGGCGCTTCCCCTGCAGTACAAATGTAGTCCCAGACTCCACCAGACGCTGAGGTGTACAGATCACTTTGCACCGTGTCACCGTGAATGAGGAGTCTCTCTGCCTCAGCGTCGAGGCCTCAGAAAGGAAATTCAAAAGGCCTCCTCTCCTCTCTCACCCACGCTCGCTGAATATGCAAACTTTGAAGTGGAGCAGCTCTCCGCACGCCCCAGCCTGAGTCTCTCTCGCTCTCTCTCCCCTGAATAGATGTCTGGCAGGCTGTTCGACAATGAAATGGAACGAGAGACAGAGAGAGAGACAGAGGGAGGGAGGGAGTGAGGGGGAGAGTGAGAGTGGGGGAGAAATAGAGAGAGGGAGATAGAGATGAAGATGAAGAGAGGGGGGAGAGAGAGAGGGAGAGAGCGGTAGAGAGGGAGAGAGATGAAGAGGAAGAGAGGGAGAGAGAGGGAGAGAGAGAGAGGTAGAGAGAGGGAGAATGAGAGAGGGGAAGAGAGCGAGAGCGAGAGAGAGAGAGAGACAGAGACAGAGAGAGAGAGAGAGACTAGCTCACACTACACCCTCACAGTATATCTGAATTCAAATATCGGAGGAAGGGGAGAGAAAATAACCCCACTGACGACAACACGAAAGTGCGATGGATGATTGCTGGCGCCATCGCTCGACATGGACGTTGCGAGCGGATTATTTGAAGTGCGTCTCCCCGCTCCAGCGTCTCTTCGCGTGTCTATTAGGGGTCATTGATTGGGCACTGCTGGCTGGAACTAATGTGATTAATATCTACATGCTATCGAGGAGGGCCCTGCCAACTCTCCTCTCTCTTCGCTTCCTGCATCTCGGAAGACAGCGTGATAAGACGTTTGTGTGAGATAAGATATGATTAATTTTACTCATCCCAGAAAAGAAATGTGGGTGTCACTAAATAAATAAAACGTATTATATTCAGTTCAAATATTTGTTATATATACATTCTTATATTGTTGATTAAAATATAAGAAACACAGTAGGTAAACACAGAACGTAACCGTAAACATGATTGGCCCTATTTGAGACATTATATTGACATGTGTATTGAAAGTGTCGAAAGCCTTCTGTAATCTCACAGGAGACCTAGTCTCTTGGGATCACTTCCAGGCAGAATCTGCCTGCGAGACATTTACATTTAAGTAGAGGTAAAAATAAACCATGAACAAACACAATGGCTGAACAAGACAACAAGAAAAAAAAAGTGTTCGTATAACCAAACACAGAAAACCATCTGTCAAAAAGATCTGTGTGTGTGAAGCAGGTTGAAGCAGATTGGGGCAAATTCATTATATCTTCTATCGTTTCACTGTTTTAAAGGAATATTAATTGTGTCACAGCTGCCTAATCACTCTGTGTGAATCATAAATACAAAGCGCGGGGTGACACAACAATGTGCATTCCTAATCACCGCGCGGCAGCGCAACAAGGGAACACTGGCATGTGACAAAACCCAATGCAGTGAGTTGAAAAGACATTGGCAACACTACTCGCCCTGTTTGATGCTGTGCAGTGAGTACAGTGTCTGATACATACAGGCACGGTGGGCCTACACGTGCACTTGTAAATGGGGGGCTGGATCATGCATTGGCTAAGGTTACGTTTTTGTATTTACATTCAAATACTCGTATTGTGTGTATAGAAACATTTTCCGTATTTACTAATATTTTAGGTTTTACTCTTATTATTTTAATTGTTCTTTGTATTTCTATTACTGTCCTGCACTTTCTGCTGTGACACAGAAATGTGCCCTCTGGGATTAATACATTATCTAATCATGTCTTAGAATGGGGGGAAGGACATGTAAGGTGTTCGATTCACAACCATAAGCTACTGGTTTCAGTCCCACTTGTCCTCAGCCTACACTTTAAGCAGCCATGAGCAAGATGCCATAACCCCATCTGTTCCTTAATGACCTGTATCTCAATTCCCTGCTAGAAAGTCGCTTTGCATTAAAGTATCTGCTAAAGGGCTAAATAGTAATACCAAATAGTTCAATGTCTCTTGATCCATGGTACAAACTGCTCCTCCTTTTTTAAAGTCCACACATAAAAAAATATATATATACAGTATATATATATAGTAGGCAGTGCCAAGCAGACTCTAAACTCGACAAAGCCCACATAGTTGTTTGGAGTTATAGGTTGATTGTACCACAAACCACATAGAAGGGAATGGATATGCACACCCACACACACACACACACACACACACACACACACACACACACACACACACACACACACACACACACACACACACACACACATACACACAAAGTGGAGACCCTAACAAAGAACCCTCCACCAGAGTAGGAAGGGTTCAGCACCACGGAGAGCAACCATGGAAACTAGGCCAAGCTGTTGATCAGCCAGTACTAATGCAGCTGCTCCTTGATTGGCAACAACCAACACCTGCCAGTCAGGAGCCAATTAACCTTCGGCCAGCTACAAAGCCGGGACAATACCTCTGCTCTCGAGAGGTGAGCGGCAATCTCAGAAGTACGGTAAGCGGTCAGTGGCCCTGAAGAGCTAACTATAGGTTAGCATGTCATCCCTACTGTGTCTCACCCATTTCTCCCCCTGCCATTTAAACAGGCTCCTGGTTAAGCCCAAAACCCCATTTGGAGGAATTATAACCCGGTATGGGAAGATTCGGAAGTTGGATTTACCTCTGCTCTCTTTTACCGGCACCATTTTTCAGTAAAGGAATGATGCAAACCTGGTTATTGTTTTCACTCACAAGTGAACCTCATCAAACTGCCAAAATACATGCATATGTATATAGCTGGGGACTGAAATTAGATTTATATTTTTAAAGGGTATTTAAACCCCAAAATCAGACTTTTCACAAACCTTTTCTGTTTGGGTCTCGCAAAGTGTCAATATTTTTGTAATTTGTTTTTGCGTATGTATAAAGTTGGTCAATGGAGGAAACTCCTGATGTCATCCATTTTTAAAACGATCACAGCTTTTTTGTGCCTCAGAGCACATTTGTTTAATCTCCTGGGAGGTTGTCCTGCAAAAATGGGCCATTTGCCAATGTCGTATCGGAAATGAAATGACTAGTCACACATGCACAGATGCAGTGATAAACCTGGTTGATACGCTGCTGTTTACATCTATGGTTGGAGGGCAGCACTTCAAACATGGCCGAACACTGAAGCAATCCCATTCCCTCTGCACGTGCGGCCATGTTTGTAGTGCTTGGCTAAAACCAGCAACCTTAACAACCATGGATAGAAAAGACAGTGACAAATACAGTGAAGTTTGTATTGCGGCATATTAACCATGTATCACTGCGTTTTTCATGACACATTGCAGTACTCGCGGTTATTAGAAATGTCCAATAAGAGAGTAGTTATGCTATTGTATCAGAATGTGACATGTGACCCTGCCGTGTAGTACAGTTCATATGGAGTGTGGACAAACATGGTAACACACAGGCGTGCACACACACACACACACACACGAGATAACAAGACAAGTGCAGAAATACACAGGCACACAAACAAAGAACGTATACAAATGGACAGACACATGGGAACACACACACAAAGAAATCCTATTCTTGACAAAAAGGCACCCTAACCCAAAAGGCATACACACATCATTTAAATTGTGAGTGGCCCTTAAGGCTGGCGTCCTATTAGAGAACACAGGTCAGCTGCATTATGTCCGCAGCCAAACAACCGGAGTAATTGTGTAATACAAAGACCAATGCAGGGTCACACAGGCAGGCCCATTAATGAAGCAGCGGTTTGAGGAAGAGCGGAAGTGACGGCCCTTCAGCTCCTCATCCCACTGGGGGATAGGAGAGAATTGGATGCTCTTAATGGATGGTGGATGTTTGTCACGGAAGCGTTATAAAAAGCCATACCACTTCATTTCAGATCTCGTCCGTGCTTTTCGTAGAATAAACATTCATTCTTTTGTGTGTCTGTTGAAACAGTGAAAGTGAAACCAGTCATGCTCCCCAACCCTCCCCCCCCCCCCTGCGCCCCCAGCGCCTTTACTTTGGAGTTCCATGGTGTGAAATTGTCCTACATCCACGGTTTGCTCCGAGCACAGCTAGAGCACTGGTCTGTCAAATGGGGAGTGCACGTGTGGTTTGTGTTGTGCACGTGAGGGTGCAGTGTGTGGACTCTCAGGCGCTGCGTGTCTGTATCTGGGGCCTGCTAGGGTGTGTTGCCCCTTATCTGGGCATGGACCCTTCTTCCCTGTCCCCACCTCCCTCAAATGAATACCAGGAGCTTTGGAGGCATGGTGGAGAGACACTGGCTACAGATGAGAGGGGGGGGGGGGGGGGGAGAGGATGAGATAAGGGATGGAGAGAGGGGGAGATACAGTATAGAGAGGGAAAGAGGGATAGAGGAATGAAGAAGGGTGAGAGAGGGGGAAAGAGTGGGACAGAGAGAGGAGGGAGAAGGGAGAGGAAGACATAACGAGAAAGAGATGGAAGGAGAGTGTGCAAGAAAGGTGGATTGAGAGCAAAGAGAGAAAGAGAGAGAGAGACAGAGAGCTATTCCTACACTTATTCCTACTAATGTGCTTTTGAAGGCTTGCTTTAGTGTGCACGATCAACCACATCAGCCTTTCCTGGTTCCACACCAAGCTTATTTTACCTGGTTCCACACCACGCTTCCCGTTTCACACTAAGCTTCCTGTCACCTGGTTCCACACTAGGCTTCCTGTCACCTGGTTCCACACAAAGCTTCTTGTAACCTGGTTTAACAGCAAGTTTCATGTTACCTGGTTCCACACTAAGCTTCTGGTTACCTGGTTTAACAGAGGGTTTCCTGTTACCTGGTTCCACACTAAGCTTCGTTACCTGGTTTAACAGAGGGTTTCCTGTTACCTGGTTCCACACTAAGCTTCTTGTTACCTGGTTGAACAGAGGGTTTCCTGTTACCTGGTTCCACAGTAAGCTTCTTGTTACCTGGTTTAACAAAGGGTTTCCTGTTACCTGGTTCCACACTAAGCTTCTTGTTGCCTGGTTTAACAGAGGGTTTCCTGTTACCTGGTTCCACACTAAGCTTCTTGTTACCTGGTTTAACAGAGGGTTTCCTGTTACCTGGTTCCACACTAAGCTTCTTGTTACCTGGTTTAACAGAGGGTTTCCTGTTAACTGGTTCCACACTAAGCTTCTTGTTACCTGGTTTAACAGAGGGTTTCCTGTTACCTGGTTCCACACTAAGCTTCTTGTTACCTGGTTTAACAGCGGGTTTCCTGTTACCTGGTTCCACACTAAGGTTCTTGTTACCTGGTTGAACAGAGGGTTTCCTGTTACCTGGTTCCACACTAAGCTTCTTGTTACCTGGTTTAACAGAGGGTTTCCTGTTACCTGGTTCCACACTAAGCTTCTTGTTACCTGGTTTAACAGAGGGTTTCCTGTAACCTGGTTCCACACTAAGCTTCTTGTTACCTGGTTTAACAGAGGGTTTCCTGTAACCTGGTTCCACACTAAGCTTCTTGTTACCTGGTTTAACAGAGTGTTTCCTGTTACCTGGTTCCACACTAAGCTTCTTGTTACCTGGTTGAACAGAGGGTTTCCTGTTACCTGGTTCCACACTAAGCTTCGTTACCTGGTTGAACAGAGGGTTTCCTGTTACCTGGTTCCACACTAAGCTTCTTGTTACCTGGTTTAACAGAGGGTTTCCTGTTACCTGGTTCCACACTAATCTTCGTTACCTGGTTTAACAGAGGGTTTCCTGTTACCTGGTTCCACACTAATCTTCGTTACCTGGTTTAACAGAGGGTTTCCTGTTACCTGGTTCCACACTAAGCTTCTTGTTACCTGGTTTAACAGAGGGTTTCCTGTTACCTGGTTCCACACTAAGCTTCTTGTTGCCTGGTTTAACAGAGGGTTTCCTGTTACCTGGTTCCACACTAAGCTTCTTGTTACCTGGTTTAACAGAGGGTTTCCTGTTACCTGGTTCCACACTAAGCTTCTTGTTACCTGGTTGAACAGAGGGTTTCCTGTTAACTGGTTCCACACTAAGCTTCTTGTTACCTGGTTTAACAGAGGGTTTCCTGTTACCTGGTTCCACACTAAGCTTCTTGTTACCTGGTTTAACAGAGGGTTTCCTGTTACCTGGTTCCACACTAAGCTTCTTGTTACCTGGTTGAACAGAGGGTTTCCTGTTACCTGGTTCCACACTAAGCTTCTTGTTACCTGGTTGAACAGAGGGTTTCCTGTTACCTGGTTCCACACTAAGCTTCTTGTTACCTGGTTTAACAGAGTGTTTCCTGTTACCTGGTTCCACACTAAGCTTCTTGTTACCTGGTTTAACAGAGGGTTTCCTGTTACCTGGTTCCACACTAAGCTTCTTGTTACCTGGTTTAACAGAGTGTTTCCTGTTACCTGGTTCCACACTAAGCTTCTTGTTACCTGGTTGAACAGAGGGTTTCCTGTTACCTGGTTCCACACTAAGCTTCTGTTACCTGGTTGAACAGAGGGTTTCCTGTTACCTGGTTCCACACTAAGCTTCTTGTTACCTGGTTTAACAGAGGGTTTCTTGTTACCTGGTTCCACACCAAGCTTAATTGTATCTGGTTCTACATCACACTTCATGTTACCTGGTTCTACACCTAGCTTCCAGTTACCTGGTTCCACACCAAGCGTCATGTTACCTGGTTCCACACTAATCTTCCTGTTACCTGATTCCACACTTAGCTTCCTGTTACCCAGTTTCACACTACCTGTTACCTGGTTCCACACTAATCTTCTTGTTACCTGGTTCCACACCAAATGTCATGTTACCTGGCTCCAAATTAAGCTTCCTGTCACCTGGTTCCATACCAAGCTTCCTGACACCTGGTTCCACACTTAGCTACCTGCCACATGGTTCCACACCAATCTTCCTGTTACCTGGTTCAACGGCCCAGCTCTCTTGAATAAGCCATTATTAGATATAAGCATACCATCAATTTCTTCAAATATTTATCACAATGATGCATGCTACGATGGATTTCAATTTTATTAATTTGAGATGGGTTTTAGTTGGCCTTTATTTCTAAATGCCAGTCTTATTCAAGTGGTTGATATTTATCTTGCAATTATCTCCACAAATACTTCTGTGTATGTTAAATGTCACAGACCGTCGACATTCAGATCATTTACATATTCAGATACAAAGACAGATGGAAGAACAGACTGCAGAAGGAGACTAATATCAAGGCATCAGATACTGTAGATATATAGACGGATGGATAGATAAATAGATACTGCAGATAGATAGTGTTGCTAGCTAGACAGAAAGACACGCCTGCATCTTGTTATGTTCAGGATCAAGTGGAGCTTTATTAATAGAAAACAGAGAGACAGCACATCAGAGACAACAGAAGGCAAAGGTCCACCGAGACATCCGGTGTTGCAACATACCAAATCCCACATCTAAGTCCCACGGCTTAAAATCTGATCCAGCCTCAGCCCTGCCTTGCATCATCCTAGCCACAAACAAAACTGCAGCATGCTGGGGGAGCATGCCAGTCTCACCTGGGAAGGACAAACAGGTAGCTTAGTTGCCGTAACAACTCGGGTTCCTGTTGCCCCGAGCAGCAATGAATCAAGCCCACGTCCTTTCCCTGCCGTGGAAACCTAAATCACGTCAGTGTCATTGGTGTAAAACAAATGTCAGGTGTGGAGTGTAGAGTGCGTTACCACAAGGGCTGGTAAAGAACTGGTAATCTGACACAGATAATACGAATTCATCAAAATCAAATTAAAATGTGAAGTCATAGCCCACAACCTGATTCGCTATACAATATCAGTGTCAGAGTGACAGGTATAAAAATATCAGTTTTCATCTTCATGTCTTTATCACACATTTCATTGAGCGTGCGCTCTCGTCTTCGATTTTCTGTGTTTTACCCAGAAGGCAGTGTGAGAGTGCTGTGTTTAGGAAGGGGAAACTGTAATTGGGCGGTTGAGCGCGCCATGTTGTGCTCTGCTAAGCAGGCAGGGATGTGGCGAGGACGGAGCTGTCATGTTTTCAACGGTTGTTATTTTCCCCGCGCGCAGCAAGTGACAGCGCCTTCCCCACGGGATGAAACCCCTCCCGTTCCTCCCCCCCCCCCCATCACTGAGGGATTTGTGTTTATGTACCGGCACAGGGGAGCCTGGGGACACCATGTGTGACTGTAGCCTGGCTTAGAGCGAACGGGTGCTCACACACTCACACACACAGATACACATGAAGGCACGCATAGAGAGACTCTCTCTCACACACACAAACACTCTCTCTTCCCCCCTCTCTCTCTCTCTCTCTCTCTCATACACATTCTTTCTCCCTCTCTCTTATACACAACACACACACAAACACACATGTAAGCACACACACACACACCTAGATACTCTCTATCTCTCTCCCTCTCTCTATATCACACACACAAACACACCACAAGCACACGCACAAATATACATACAGGTACTCACACATACACATGAATGTACACTTAGGGACTCATTTGTGCACACACACACATACTCTCTCTCTCTCTTTCACACACACACACACACACACACACACACACACACACACACACACACACACACATATATACACAAACAAATGTGTGCCAACAAGACAGCAGAGCTACAGGCACCTGGTATGAAGGTGCTCATGCACGGCTCAGCACAGCATGTGCACATGAGCAGATAGATGAGACGAGCAGCACAATGTGTCTCTCAGCTCCCCGCTCAGTATCATCCTCCCGCTGATTCTCTCACACACACTCCCATGTACAAAGACACATTCATGCAGTCGTGGGTGTTGTTTTTGGTTTTTAACTCGCTTTCACACACACACACACACACACACACACACACACACACACACACACACACACACACACACACACACACACAAGCACATGAAGACACACACATACACGCACACACACACGGCAGTCAGAAGACAAGAGTGAGTGACATCATTTGTAAGCCCCTATTCCTTCACAGTAGAAAGCGTGGTTCTTCGATTTCTGTGTTTTACCCAGAAGGCAGTGTGTGTGTGTGTGTTTAGGGGGGAAACTGTAATTGGGCGGTTGAGCGCGCGCCATGTATGTTTTCAACAAAGCCGGCAGATGTGGGGGACGGTTGTCACCATGTTTTCAACGTGTTTTTTTGCGCGCGCAGCAAGTGACAGCGTGTTTACAGGGTGAACTGTGGGAGTAGGGGCATGTGGACTGTAGCCTGGCTCCTTAGAGCGCGGGTGCTCACACATCCACTCACTAGATACACAAGGGCACAGCATCAGACTCTCTCTCACACACACACTCCCCCCTCTCTCTCTCTCTCTCTCTCTCTCTCATACACATTCTTTCTCCCTCTCTCTTATCACACACACAAACACACATTGTCACAACACACACACACACAACACACCTGATACACACTATATCTCGCCCACACACAAACTCTCTCACACACACACACACCACAAGCACACACACCACACACACACACACACACACACATCACACACACACACTCTCTCTCACACACACACACACACACACACACACACACACACACACACACACACACACACATATATACAAATGTGTGTAGAAGCCAGAGCTGGACCTGGTTTGAAACGATGAAGGAGGCTGAAGATGTGCACAGAGCATGTGAAGGAGTTCACAATGTTTCTCAGTGATTCTCAGTATCACTTCTCTACACACATTTGCAGTACGTTGACACATTCATGTGGTCGTGTTGTTTTTGGTTTTTAACTACACACACACACACACACACACACACACACACACAACACACACACACACAACACAACACAAGCACATGAAGACACACACATACACGCACAACACGGCAGTAGAAAGTGTTTTTTATTGTAGAAAGTGTTGCTTAATGTGTGCGTGAATGTGTTTTTGTGTGTGTGTGTGTGTGTGTATGTGTGGTTGTGATGTGTGTGGTGTGAACTTGTTTGTCGTTCTATAACTTATTTCGCCACACACTGTCCTTTGTAACTTTTCAGGCCTTTTGTCGAGTTGTTCGTCATTTTTCAACGTTGTCACTGTTGTTTATTATTGTGAAAGGCAAACGTGATAAAACAGAGAATTTGTCACATCAGAGTGATGGAATTCTGTCAGGCTCGAAAGCATTATGGCATCTCATTATTCTCTCTGACAATGTGTCATCTGCTAATCAGATTAGGCGACCAGTAAGCCTTGATGGAAAGGACGTGGGGAACATGTTGACTGGTGGACTGTTTGGACCATGACATGTGGCGCCCCAACCCGCACAGGCTTTGGGCTTCACGTTCATCTTCTTTGAGGGTCTGTATTAAGGACTCAATGTGTAATTTCCTCATATTACACACATGTTTACACACAGATGGAAAACATGTCAAATACGTTCGATTACGCCAAATACACTGACAAATTGCAACAGCTTCAACACATCTCCCTCAGAGTCATGTTTTTACTGTCTCTTTCTATCTCTCTCACAGACCCAGGCTGGTTTCCCTCTTTCTGTCTCTGTCTCTAAGACATACTTATTTATCTCTATCTCTCTTTATCAGACTTATTTATCCCTCTTCATTACTGACCCCATTTCTCAGTCTGTCACTATTTCCGACTTTTCTTTTCTCTTTTTTCAGACTTATTTATTTATCTCTTTTTATCTATATTTGTATCTCTATCTCAACCAGACGAATATCTCTACAGCTCTATACTCTCTCTCTCTTACAAATGGGTATTAAAACCTTTTTAAGACCCATACAAATATATAAATCTTAAACTCTGTTGGCTGCAAATACATTCAGTCACACACACACAGTGTGTGTGTGGAGGTATGGTCAGCATGCGTTAGTGACGTGTGTGTGTGTGTGTGTGTGTGTGTGTGTGTGTGTGTGTGGTGGAGGTGGTGCAGAGAGGGAGGTGGTGGGTGGTGGGTGGAGGGTGAGCGTTCTGGGCAGCTGTCTGCACGGTGTAATGGGTCTGCCAATATTCCCCTCTGGCAGGTGAAAGCAACCCTCCAGCCCCCTTCGAGGCAAACTCCACCCCCACCCCCACCACCACCACTGTTGCTCCACAATGCAGCCGTCAACATATGGTTATAAGCAGGGGGATATGCACGGAGACGTGACACACAGGGAACGATGCGACTGCAGCCATGTGTGGGATTGGATTAATTTCGCAGTGTGGCTGCTGATGAGATAGGTGGGCGGAGGGCCAGGTGGAGGTGGAGGTGGTGGCGATGCGGTCACTGTCGGTGGAAAAGTACATCCTCCTCATCACCGCTCCAACACACAGATGACCATGGTTTGATGAAGGAGGAGGAGGTTGGAACCAATGGGGGGATTTTCCTCCACCACTTAGAAAGTGCAGACTTGCAGGCGATGGGGTGGCAGAGGGTGGAGTGACGGTGTTGGAGAGGCCGTTCCGGTGGTAATTTGTGGTGGAGCAACATTGCAACATCAGCAGTTTTGTGGTGGATGTATACCTCATTATTTAACGTTACGTCTCCTTGACCACTAATTGGCAATAATGTAAAATCTATAAACTATACATAATCTTGTTAGAAATCTGAGTATTTGGTTAAACTTGTGCACTCCTGAGAAACTCCTGAGCTGGCAGCTGTGTTGTTAGAACACTGACCTTTTTTAATCGAATTTAAACTGGCTCTCACTTTATGACCAAATATACACACATAACTATACATAAAGATAAACACATACATATGTGTTTATGTATATATATTTATATACGTATACATGTACATATACGTATGTATATATCTATATCTATGTATATATCTACATGTATACAACTGTGCTGTAGGAACACTGAAAATATTGAATTTAATTGCAACTGGCTCTCACTTTATGCAAACATACACACATTACTATACATATAGATATACACATAGTATGTATGTGCATATGTAGACGTACGTATATAAACTCATACTGATAATTACGTACCACAAACACAGCACTGTGATTTATTCGGTAACAAAACTACACTGTAGCTGTGGACCTAATCAGTGCAGAACTCTGAGGAAAGTGACCTGCTTTCAGTTGCGACAACTGACAAATCTGATGTAATCACAGTGACATGAAAAGTCAACAGAGGAAATTGATAGCTGCGCGACATGGCCTTGAGATGAGGTCTTGGCTTGGTTTTCACATGCAAAAATGTGTGAATGATGTGTGTGTGTGCATGTATATTTGTATGTATGTGTATGCGTATGTGTGTGCGTGTGTGTGTGCATGTGTGTGCAAATGCGTTAATGCAATTATTCATTATAATAAAAAGAATATGAATGTTCGAATACTATAATAATATAACATCGTCATATGGCCTTTTTCGCCTATTTTACGTTCTACAACTACGTTTTCATTCCCATATCACACCAGTGTCCCCTAGAAAACGCCTAGAAAACGCCAGCCCATTTGTTTGGCAGCCTGGAGTCTGAATGAGCATCCCTTCAGATTGCTGTCCTGCGTCGCGGTCTAATTGAGATAGCGCACCGCGGCCTCTGTAGGCCTGCTCGTAGTACAGTAGGAGAAGCCCAGGGGGGGCGGAGGGATCTCCGGTGAGCCTGGAGACTCTGGCTGTCATGTCGGAGAAGGAGGCTGCGTCGCTCTTAAAGAGAACCCCCCCCCCCCCCCACACCCACTGGATTGGATTACGGTGTCAGCATAAAACACAAGGTATTAAAAATACAGCCGCCTCAGCATATGTTTAATTTCTGTTGTAACCCGAAAGATGAAGAAAACGAATAAGAAGAATAACTCGAATAACAAAACAATCAAAAGAAGCAGATGGGTTCAGTTTAGGGATTTGCGGTATAAATACTCCGATAAATAACGCCATGATATCGGATCAGCATTAACCTTGTCAGGTACTTTGCAGGTTAAAAAACAAGCCAAAGAATCTAACAATTAGGCTACAAAGCAGATTTTGTTCTCCCACACAGCAACAGATTGGTGCATGAATCAGTGAAACGTTTTAGCTGCTTGTCAAATGAGAACGGTAATTAAAACAGGTGTTGCGTTGAACATTTAGTGAAAAAGGAGGATGGTATTAATTGAAACATCTGTTGCAATGAAAGAAAAGAGGAGGAAACTATCCTTCCATTTAAAAATACCTAGTGAGTAGTGCCTGAGAAGCGACTTTGAAAAATAACTTGAAGACATTCAGTGTTCTGTTAACGCATAACAGAATAAACGATACACATAACTTGTACATGAAGTATGATTGATTTATATAATTTTGCTTTTGCAAGAAAATATGAATCCTGTAGATTTTAACGGACATTACTGGTTATTTGTTAAACCTTGAATGATAATCATATGCGTTTTTCTTACAATTATTTTCATTAAATCCCCCACCTGTGTGTGTGTGTGTGTGTGTGTGTGTGTGTTCGTGTTTGTGTGGTGTGTGTCTGTGTGTACTTTTGACTTGTGGCTGCCAAATGGCGTTCCATTGTGTTGTCTACCCTCATAGTTTTCCTTTCATGCATAAGTGTGCTCATTGTGTGCTGGTTACTGATGGGGTTATATGAGGTAATCATTGAAATGAGGACTAATTATGGCAAAAAAAAAAAAGAAACTAGAGGGGATTTTCTTTTTATTAAGAGCTCAGTACAGAATATTTTGGTGTGGAAGCTTCAGTGCTAAAAAATAATGTTTTCATAGGGAGCAGTATCATTGGAAGCGAGACACGGTAATTCATCATACTGTTCATCACTGACTACGGTTACAACTGCACTAAATTACAGCAATTTAATTAGGCTATACGGCACTTTTCATAATCTCTAAATAATCTCTGGATTTGAGACGTTTAACAGCCCACTACTATAGCCAACTCATTAAAATAATAGATCATGTTTTCGTCACATTTTCGTCCTGGAAGAGCTTAATGGTGTTCAACTACAGGGTCATTGGTCAGCACTTGCGGCATTCCACAAGTGGTTTTCCCACTTTTAGCAAAACTTCCTCATTAATGACATGTATCTGAATTCAAGTCAAATCGCTTGGGATTAGGTGTCTGCCAAATAAATGACTAAACAGTGACTGCACACAACACAAACACGCAAGCCAGCTAGTAACAAGCTAACTTGCCCTAGAAGGCAAGTTTCCATTAGAGAAAAAATTATAAAAACAAGGTCACCTGTGTTTATGTATTGCACAAATCTTTAATGAGGCTGTGAAAGTGTAACTTCTGTCTTTCTGTCGGCCTTCTTCGGAAAAGAATAATTAACAATCGAACGGAAAACACAACAACAAAAAAAGCCGCTGTTTGGGATCTTACCTCCTGAGTGTGGGGGAGGTCCGCAGAGTAGGACCACCCCTTGTCCTTCCCGCACCGACACCGAGCTTCTTTTGTGTGTCTTGAAGTTTTCTAGATCTGGAAAAGAAGCGCGAGAAGCGTACAGAAAACAGCTTTAGAAACAAGAGCATAGCATCCATCCTCTATGACAGGGGGAAAATGGAGGATGGTAGGATACTATAACATACGCACACACACATATATACAAATATCTTAATGAACAAGCTTTTAACAATGCCATATGAAATGTGTGATGGTATCACAGCAACAAAAACAAGTTTGAAACAAGGTCGAGCAAATTAGCTGCTGCATTGGGATTCAACAGTAGAAAAAAAAGAATGACACTCTAATGAGGGGGGGGGGGGGGGGGGGGGGGGGGGGGGAACCACAGCAATCGCTTCTCTCTCTGGCTCTCTTTCTCTCAATCCCGGACTTAGTTCTCCCTCTCTCTGGTTTGGCGAGCGCGTTTCGCCGGTTCCCACTCGGTCACACATCAGGGGTTTTAATAGCTCCAGCGGTTATCAGTACTCCCCCCCCCCCCCCCCCCCCCCCCCCCCCTCCCCACACACACACACACACACTCCCGTGCGTTCATCACAACCTCCAACCACAAACATTACAACATTACACAGCTACTCCTGGTACGGTTCATCTCGGGAGAAGAATCCTGAATTAGCCAGGATTTTCATAGGACAACTGAAGGGATGACAATAACGGCGTTAGCCAGCTATTTCCTTGTGTTAATTTTATTTCCTTCTCGCCCGGCGGTATCTGGCTGGGAAGTTAATTCAGAGATAAGACGGAGGAGGAGAGAGGAAAGGGGGTGTGGGGGGGGGGGGGGGGGGGGGGGGGGTCATGGCTGAGTGTGCACTAACACAATGGGAGTGGTGGGAGGGGAAGATGTCTTCTCTGGGAATGCTACAAGTCTGAGGACTGCCATGCAGAGGCGAGATTAGATTTAATGCTGAGTGTGTGTGTGTGTGTGTGTGTGTGTGTGTGTGTGTGTGTGTGTGTGTGTGTGTGTGTGTGTGTGTGTGTGTGTGTTTGAAAGTAATAGTGGGCATATCTCTGAGGAGAAAATTTAATCCAAAAACACAGTGATTTGAGTGAATTAAATACTGCTTCCCTTTTGTGTTGTTAAGAGTGAGATACTTAAAATGTAACAGCCATGAATAAGGTATCCTTGCTCTTTGTTGTGGCGGTGGATCAGTAGTGCAAAGCAGGGACTTTCATCAACCCCTACTTGAATGCCATGGCTGATTATTCTTAACCTAAATGTACGATTGTTCGTCAGTTGGCTGATTTACAACAAAGACTCCCTGGTCAGTTAATATGTGTCATATTGGCTTTGGCACAAGTCCATTAAGGAACCACCTTTCATTATGATTTAACATATTCATCTGCCCTTAGCCCTTGAGCAGCTTAAATGGTAGTTTTATGAGACTATATGGAATCTAATTAAATGGTTAACAATTCCTGCAGATTTATACTCCTAAAAATACCATCCTAAGGGTAATTTGAAATATATGCTATATCATTTGTATGATATTCTCTGTATACTCGGTAAGTACGACTAGGCTGCAAGGCTAGTCTAGACTTCAAGTATGAGATAGTACACCATTAAAGCACACAATTAAACATACAAATGTTTCTTCCACATGTTTAATTTATGGAGTACTTATTTTGCACTGCTTCTAACTGCTTACTCAAAAAAAAAACTGATACTGTGCTCTAGAATAATTGAGTATATGAGGGCAATCCATAGATGGAATGACAAATTGGCTGTCAGCTGCCATTCTTAGCCTGCAAATCACTGTCCTTGTGCATTACAGTTGGCTGGCTCTGGAAACCTCCCCCTGTGCAGGAGGGATGACCATGATTTATCCTTCCTCAGAACAAAAGTGTTATTGGATATTGAGTTGCTATCGCTGGCTCTTAATGAAATTATTGCAGGTCCCAAGCTTTTTCCTTATTTTTTTTTAACTTGGTTTACTTTTAATCTAACATCCTATCTTGTTTAATAAAGAACAGGTATTGAGTGTGTTTGCTTGGGTAGCAAGATAGACTCCAAATGTATTTAAAGCAAGTGTTTCTGGTTGTCCTTTTAAGTCGGTTTTGGCACAGTCTGACAACCGCCAAAATGGCCCAGAAATGGCTTTGGAGTGGCCCAACCACTTGCTTTCATCTGAAGGTACGATAGAAGGTTAGATAAAAGGAAAATAAAAACCATCTCTAAAAACATGTGGCTACAGAAGAGACTTCTAAGGTACTGAATTTATTTGTTTGTTCCGAAAATCTTTTTTGGGGGGGCTTTATTTGGGGTTGAGATTAAAGCTTTTTTTCATAAGAGGAGTGGAGATGCCTGCCTCACTCGAGCCTGCTGGTGGTTTTCCTGGTCGTGATTGGTCGAAAGCTCGTCCCGCGTTGAAAGCTTTGAGCCACGGTGGTAAAATTCAACTGTGCCTGTCCGCCCACACTCAGTGGTCGAGATGAGCCCCCCCAAAAACCCATTGTTGCGAGACAGGGGCTTCGGGGGTGGCAATGAAAGAGTATTTTATTGATACAGGCGAATGACTTAAGAAACTGCCTTGCAGACAGGGGGACATTGTAAAATGGGGATTTGTGGCAAAGTGGCACACTTGTTGTGCATGCACAGCTGTGCATGCACATGAAACAAAGAGATCGACACAGACATTGGAAATCCCATTGATTTGCTTGGTTGGGATGATAAAAACGAAATAAAAATATACCAAGACTGTACCAAAAGAAACAGTTGGGACTTCCGGCAAAGGACTCCAGCGCTGTCTCTTAAAGGGGAAGCGGGGCTAACAATGATTAATGTCCTCAGGACCAGTAAATGTGACGCCCCATCTAGATGCATTAGCATCAATTACTGTTAACCTGGGCTGACATTACAAACAAGGATCTCCCCGATTAGCCTGATGATCACATCCCAGATATATGAGCAGTTCCAAATGCCACCGCGACTTATCACACTTCCACACGCCTGTCCAGCCATAACCATGTGATTCATTACCACCTGAGAGCATCCTTAAGGACCCTCTCTGTCTGCCAATATACGGCGTGTGTAGACCTGAGCATGCGTGTCCTGCGTGTGTGTGCAGCCACGCGAGCTCGCAGACATGCATGATGTGTGTCTTTATGTTTGTGTCTCTCACCACATTTTGAATTATGTGGTTATCATGCGGCATAACGAGTTCTTAAGGATACTCTTCGCCTTCCATTATATGTGTGCGCATGTGTGTGTGCCCGTGTGTGTGTGTGTGTGTGTGTGTGTGCATGCATGTGTGTATGCAAGCATTTGCGCACGCAGAGATGGTGTGTTTATGTTTGTGTCACACTGCCTTTGTTGCATTTGTAATTATATGGTTATCATATGGCTGACTTCTTCCTCTAATCAATGTGCCTCCAAGAAATGAGATGAACGGCAGGGTTTAAGTATGTTATGCTATACTATTGAGCTCCCTCCTGTGCAATATCTTGATAGTATACCACAGATAAGCACCAGAGTACACCCATTAGCTATTTACACCTCATTAACTGAGTCAATATGCTCACGCCGCATTATCACAACAGCTAAGAGGGGTCTAGAGGATTTATTTGCATTTAAATGAGGTATTCATGTTTCCCCTCAAGGCCTCTAAAGTCCTACCCTGGTGAAAGCTGGAGATTTCCACCACATGCTTGGCAAAATATTAGCCTTTCTGACACCGGACACACATTCAAAGTCCCTGTCAAACGGCAGTGGTAAAATAGAGTGAACCAGGAACTGTTTTTCCCCGTCTGTTTTGTTTCTTTAAAGCTATATTCTCATTGCCATTCAGCAGATGCTTGTATCCGAAGTGAATTACAGTGAATGTAGTTTAGATACATGTAAGTTAGGGTAAGGGGTTAAGCTCAAGGATGCCTAAGTAGACTGCATCATTCGAGGTCTGAACCCAGAACCTTTCCGCTGGGAGTCAAACAACTCACCAGTGAACCATCCTACATATTCAGGTGATTGTGTTCAGAGTGTGCCTGTATTCATAATGGTCCCTTTACCCCCATTACCACGACCTGAACCTTTAGCGGCAATGCAGTGGCACTGCGTTGGGGCGGCTGGCTTATTGTGTTGTAAAGACTGTCCTCATCGCCGCTGCGACCTGTCCTTCTTTGTGTTGCATCGGAGGGCCTGCCCACATGAGGTTCTGGGCTGTGGTGCTGCGGTGCACACATTGACCGCACTCATCAGTATGAATTATGGGCGTACATATTTTACATAATCACCGATATGGAATCGATAGGCATACTAATCAAGGGCAGCCAGTATTGAGTGAAAGCGCCCAAAGGCCCATCCGTTATCCCGGCCGCGTGGACAGCGGCGGTGCGCTCAAGAAGTAGCATCATCCATCAAAAGTTTGGGAGGGAAAGGGAGGGGAATGCTGAACAAGTCTGGGGCCTCGCCCACTTTCAAACAATAACCTTGGATGGCCCTATAGCCGACGCGTAGACTGAACAAACACTACCCCAGGGAGACAATTTAAATACAGACTGAGTCAAATTGCATCCGATCTAATTATTAAATGTAGCGCTGTTGCACTCTGGGGTTATGGAATTAGAAAATGTCTGCTGCAGAAGAACACAGCCTCCTTTGCATGCAGGTGTACACACCTACGGGGGTGGCGCACAAATTGTTCGTTACAAATCAATGTGCAGCCGCACAAAAAAAAGGGTTTAATTAGGTGGGGCCGAAATCTGGGCCAGTGAATATCTTGGGGTGGTACGCAAGAATGAAAAAGAGAACCCACAATTGGACAACTTATAAAAATCCCTTTACTTTGAAGTCAAAGACTCTTCCTGTTGTGGCAATTAGTGTATGGCATTAAAGTTCAGCCCACCAGTTGGTACTGTCCACTGGGTAATTAGGTAGGTGGATCTATCCATCATACGTCTGGATGGACACTCGTGTGATGTCACTATGGGGTGATATGATGGCTAATCAACATCATATCTGCTGGTAGGGGTAGTAAGTAGCGTCCCTTTGAGTAACATTACAGTACAGTAGGTTGAAATGTCAAACCAAGCATGTGGCCATTGAGAGACAGTGGAGTCAGAAGGCTGGTTCGGTTTGATATCAGGGGTAGTGTGTGAAAATAACACATAATGCACCTTCAAATGGGATATTTTGAATGTCAGTCTTCGGTTTTTCCCAGAGCCAGTCAAGATCTCTTTGAGACACAACCGTCCAATCGTAGGGAGACCTGTATGAACAATGATGTCACGTTGACTAGCATGGTGGGCGATTTGAGGAACATGTGCTGTGAGTGATGTGAGAGTAAACTTTGAGGAATATCATTCCGCACAAACCACAAAGGCATTGTGCATGAGGAAGAAGGCAAATTCCTGTAGCTTCTATTTAGATTGCAACCATAAACTGCGGGAGCCCACTGCGAGCATTGATGGCGTAATCTACTTTGATGGTCTCTTTAAAACCTAGACACATAAAGGCAGGAGGATGCATTTAGGTCTGTTTGTCGCATAGCTCACACCCTATACGATGTGTATGTCACCTAGACTTTGATCCGTATCAGACTCAAAGTTAAACTGGATACTCATACTATTTATGTATATGTGTAACAAATAGGTTAGCCAGGTACTAAGAAAGAGAGAGAAGAAACAATGAGATGTTTAGTATGTGTATTATTATTACAAAAATACATTTTAGACCTTGTTTTCCTTATTAGGTTTAACCTTATCACGGACATACATTTAGCTTGCTTCTTAGCTTACATTGAGAGAACACTTGTTTTTTTTTCACCAATGTGTGGCGAAAAAGACACATATATCACATTGGTTGCCCTTTTAAATGATTTTGTTGAACCTTAACCTTTGGTTCATGACACAAGTTAATTAAGCATTACAGTGTGTAATAAAGAAGATGAATGACATCCGACCGTACAACTATTCCTTGACGGCGTGACAGGAGTTGTGGGCTGGTAAGGTCAAAGCGTTAACAATTGATGGAACTGTCACCGTATCGCAGTCCACTTCTGCAGACAGAATCGGATTTTCCGAAGCAAGGGACCGACTTACCAACAGCCGCGTTGACTCAAGAAAATAAAATGGCCGAAGATATATTGACTTCCTTGTCGCTTAAAGAGAAGCTTTCAGAATTGAATCCAAGTGAGCCATCACTCAGTTACTAATGTCATAATTTATGCTACGGCCGATAAATGGGCCCATTGGCACCTATTGACTTGTATTTTCTTTAGGAACCTGAAGGTCCAGAGTTTGTCAGTTAGACTTCAACCAATCTATTCTGATGCGATACCGGACGACCGCTCATCAGAAAGACGCATTACACTTCCTGTATGCCTGATTGATTGATTTCTATGTGATGCCTCTTTTGAATTGTTTCTTTCTTTTTTCTTTTCTTTTCTTCTCGGTTGAATGAGCAATAACAGGTAGTGGCGGTATTGTGAGTGTTTCCTACCTTAGGGAAAAAATGGGTTGAGACTAGAGTATCTTTTATTGGTCAGCTGTTTGCAGCGTATGTAGCTCTTACGTCGGCTCTGTGGCGTAGACTCAAAACACACAACTTTCTTTTGGAGAAAAGACTCATCAGACCAGTGGCAGCAGCCAGATCCCCAGAGAGACTGGCGTCTCCAGCTGCCGTCCCAGACTGCCACTGTCAAACCATCCCAACCGCCACACTTTTAAGTTGCCCATCAAACAAAACAAACAAAAACACACACAAAAACATCGAAAACAGTTTAAAACTCACATGCAAATGTAAGACTGGCCTCCCGGCTAACGATGGTCCCGAAGGAGTTGGAGGCGAGGCACTGGTAGGTTCCAGCATCATGGTCCTTGTTCAGACGGCTGATTCTCAGGTTGCCTCCAGACAGGCTGTAGTGGGAGCCGCTAGATTTCACGCTGAGCACTGTGCCATTCAGTTTCCACCTGAAATCAACAAAACAAAGGTATATCAGAGAACATATATCATTGAAGGGAATCAACGCCTGCGCAACACATTCAAATGAAATCCATCCTAGCCCAAGGTGGTCTCGATATTCACAAAACTAAATCATGTGCATTCAGACTTGGTGGTGGTGCCGTCATTTAATTATTTACCAACGGGGGGGGGGGGGGGGGGGGGGGGGAAGAAGAGGGGAGGAAGAAGTTCTCTGAAATCATATCCTCTAGCATTTTGTTAATCTAACTAACAGTGGACTACTGGGGTGCCAAAGCCTGGGAACAGACAGGCTATGCAGGCCATCCATCTTGCCCGAGCCCAGTCAAACTGTATCCACATGCCGCTAAATCATTATGCTGCCACAATTACAAGTTACGCCTGCAACCTTGCCTCAACCTGTGACTTATACTCAAGTCCATGTGATTATCATCAGCGTTAAGGCCGTGATCGATGAGGAAATGTAATTCAGGTAAAATTAGTTAAAGGCTCCCCCCAATATTTCCAGACAAGGCATACATCCAGTAATGTATGCCTTCGGCATGCATTACCAAAAGTCGAGGTAGAAAGACCTTTGATTTCTTTGAATAGTATGGATCTCAATGATCAAGTAAGGAAAGGTAGTTTCTTTCATTTGTCCACATGCGTAAACAAAGAGAGAATCATTACGATAATAAATATGAACAAATTTGATTATCTTTCAGAGATACATTTATTTTCTGTAAAACAATGTTATAAACTCCAATGAACAACACGGACGTGCTATTTGTCCATGAAATTGGATTCTGAACATTGTGAATACTGAGTTATGTAAGGCGCTATCAGGCGTTATCAGGTATCGCTGTTAAAGACAGAGACAAACAATGACAAACATTATATCCTGCTGGACGCATTGAAAGGCTTGTGTCCCCTGCGGAGCGGCTTCCGTTAAGACCAGCGTCTGTGGGTCTGTTTGCTCCACACTGGCAATGGGGGGTTTATCCAGGCCTAATCTTGGATCCAGCAGTCCTACTATGTTATAGCAGAAAGTCTGAGGGGAGACGGCGCTGAGCCTGTGCACGGAAACTAAAGACCGAAAGGGCGGAATTGCACCTTGTTTCCTTTACAGCGATTTCTACCCAACAGAAACTAATTTGCATGAATGGATGAGGCTTTCAGAAGGGGATTTTAATAAGTGTATTTCTACAGTGGCCATTCTACATGGTGTTGATTTTAAAAGTTTACGGCCAATTTTTTTATAGTTTACTAGTGCTGGCCGAGTTTGTGTTTGCCAATTACGCACTTAGAGATCCCCGCCTCCAGCAACATCATTGGTCAAAACATAAATGAAGCAAAAGAAAGTGAAACACCCCGCTCGCAATGATTTGAGCTTGTCTGCCGTCAGACCTTTATACTTGTATACACTTACACTTTTATACTGCTTTCATATTCTAAAGTCTGATTTGTGAGGCTTCTCCAGGTCAAGAAGTCTGTAAATCGACACAGTGTGTGTGGACACTGGTCCATCCCATCCGGCTCCATGTGAGCCTTGTTACCGCACACACTAGAGTTTCTACTCTAGTGTGTGCGGTAACAAGGACGTCTCGCAAGACCAAGCCAGTGTATCCTTCCACCACAGTTAAAGTGGAACGATTGAGAAATATATATAAAAAATATGTGCTTCTGAGATACAGTCCAGACAAATGGACATGACGAGAATTATCTTCTGAACCACAAAGTTTGTGTCGGGGTTCTGATGTTGGCGTCGGGGCTTAGACAGCGAAGAGGCTGTCCCTCAGGGATTTATCTGTTTCTGTAGAGGAAAGGATCCCATCGACTACAAAAAATATATAAGCAGCCCAACCGCCCGTCGCCATGGCTCAGACACAGGCCCGGGGTAATACTGATATTTCTCCAAGAAGGAGTTATTTAGATGAGAAAAGGATATTGCAAGAGAAAAAAAGGAACGTAGCAAAAAAAGGTTTAAAACCCTCCGTACAAAAGTTTCTTCGTTGTTCTTCTTATGTTTTGAGATTTGGCTTTGAATCTTGTATTACAACAAATTGAGTCTGGGGAATTTTGCAGATTGAGCTTTTGCTTTTTTTTGGGGGGGGGGGGGGGGGGGGGGGGGATGGGTTTGTTCAAAAGGCTACCCACTTCAAAGCAGGCGCTGTAAATGTGATGGACCACTGATGTTTTCTGTTTGGGAAGGTCTTTGAGGGATGGACTGGTAGACAAAGATAAATTGGATGATGCAAATGTAGACAAACAAACAAAACCTAAACGTAAAAACCACCCTTCCCCAAAAACAAAATTTATATTCTACGCAATGCAATGTGGAATGCATTTGTAATTGACTATTAAGTAATCATTTTTATCCAAAGCGACTTAGCATCGTTAAGCAGCAGGTAGGGGTTTGGCATCATCTATACCAACAAGGTAGGCTGCAGACATTGGGGGAGCTAACCAAAAATGTTTCAGTGCTGATTATTTTTCCATCATATGAGTGTGGCATGTTGTAGTGAAACACACAACCCATTCACCAGATCCTTTCATTAATCTACTAACAATCAGTCGAGAAAACAAACAAACACAGGAACAGCAGTTCAATTTGCAAGGCACATGTTTAATGCAATCACGTTACAACAGGCCGTGTATTGCGCGCCCTCGATCACATAATGCCACGCCATCTGGTTAATGACGTCGCAGAATATGCTGCGATCTATTTGTTTTCCCATGGCCTGCGCTTTGTTTAGTCTGAAAATCGACAGGTTCTTTCCAAGCAGTTCTATAATGAGTGGGAATGCAATGCTGTTTGCAAAATAAAAGTCCTTTATCTGTAGATGCGGTGCCGTTTAATCTAAACATTGCAACTAGTATGATGATGATGATGATGAGGATGGTGTATGCGGGATTAATGAACTTTGAACGTGATTAAGCCGTCAGCTGTCGAGCGCGGGAACATCTTTAGAGGACAGCTGCGCCGCTGACTGGGACGTCGCCTGGCGACCTTGACAGACACACAGTTGATTAGGTCATCGTCTAAGCTGGCTGAGTTCCCACGCATTAAAAGTCCCAATCCTCCCAAATTTTACCCCAGCAAAACATTATCCGGCGTGGACCGGAGATGATTGATTTGAAGCTTTAGATGCAACATGACAATCACCAATAGTTCATAAAAGTAAAGAATGTGCAGTCTCGTGCACTTTAACAGCACAGTGTGCTATACGAATCAGCTACGTGAGGTTTAATGTGTATTTCCTGTCCAGAGAGTTTACTTCAGACAGGACTTTTAACAGTCCTAAACTCAGTTCACCTGTCTACAAGTCAGTCCTGATTCTGAATAAACTCAGTCTGGCAAGTTCCATCCGAGAAACAAAGCGAGACAAACAGACCAAGGTGCCTTTGAATGGCGCAACAGACAACTCCTTGAAATGCTCAATTCAGCGAAAAATATTTGAGACTGAAAACAACAGTGTTTCTTTTACAAGGATGAGAGCAATTTGTCTGGGTCACACTCGTCGAACTAAGAGCTCATTCATGCTTATTCATTGGAAGTGGCAGAGGTCTATACACATTTTTATCTCTATTCTTTGTCCAAGTTCTTGTAAAGCAACACATTACTCATGCTGTACGACTGTACCATACATAATTCCCATATTGTCATTATGTTATATTATTGGATGAGATCAGATGGGAAGATGATAAATGAGTCAGGGGAGGGGGTTTGGTGAGAAGAGAGAAGGGACAACTAGGGAAGGAAGGTAGCGAGGAACTCAATGAAGCACAGAAGATAGGTATAAGAAGATAGAACATGCCCCTGGATTTCTCTTACTGCTATGTCACGACCATTTAGGTTTTCAGCAGACGCTTTTATCCAAAGCGACTTAACAGTGAACTCAGACCCATGTCCTTCAGGTAGGGGTTTAGTGGGAGGCCTACAGGCTAGGGGCTAGGTTATGGACATTGGGGAGATCAAACCCAGTTCCCCCTGCCCTACTCACCGGTAGAGGGCGGGTGGCTTCCCCTGGGCCTCACAGCTGAACATCACCTCTCGGTTCTTCTCCACTTCATCCAGGGGGTACACGATACTGCCAGGCTGCTTGCTGAACACCAGACTCTGCACGGCGGCGCCAATCTCTGTGGGCAGAGAAAGACAAATCAGCCTCTGTGTGGTTTTACAACTCAAACCTGTTTGTTAAAAAAAATATCAACGAGGGCGGGGGGACACCAACACAGTTGGTTAAAACAAGCAATTTGTCAGCAGCGGCGGAAATGGGTTGGCACCCAGGAAGGAGAGCGATTAGAGAGAGAGAGAGAACGAGGACAACCACGAGCGGACAAAAGATATAAATTTGTCTGCCGTTTGTGTGCCACATCGCCCACCAGCATGGGTAGTGGGTGGGGGAATGATACGGCACGATACGTGTCCTCCAACGCTGCTTAGGAAACAGCCTCTGATTTATATTGAACAATTAGGAGAGTAAGGAAGAGGCGCTTTTTTTTGTCATTGGCTCTTTATTGGTTGGAACTGTGGTCCAATGGGCTTGCTGCCATGCCATTGGTCCGCATTGGGTACACCTGTTCAAACAGGTGTATCGATATGGTAATACTTTATGATTTTAATTTGTTTGACATTTTCGACAAATATTTTATGATAATTATACATATGTACTTGATTGTGGCAAGCTTTTCTTTGAGGGCAGCCTCCAAGGGTCTTTCTGGTGTTATATTCTTGTATATGTGAATAATTTACCATTAATGACATCTAACTGGCCTGCACTGTAACGTCTCTTGTAAACAAAAAGTATTTATAATATATCTTGTGAACAATGTCCAATGCAATTCTGAATTTTAAAATTAAGTAGTAGTTTACTGTTTACATGACAGATAAAAAATAAAACGTGACAGTTGAATTGTGATGCATTTATATTAAAGACAAGCAAAACAATGTCACCGTTCTCCATGGCTCTTTGTGGTTTTTGCAGCAACAATAAAAGCTTGTCAAGTGAGCTTCAACACATAAGGCTGTATGCCTATACTGTTCTCAGTTGTCAGCCCGCTATGTCCACAAAAACTCTCTTCTCTTCCTTTGAATACTTGCTCATGGATTATATATTAAAGGTAGGGTAGGCAATTGATTATAGAAGCTTTTTTGTAATATTTGTTGAAATAATATTGGTCTCGACAGCAATCAATAAAAAAAATGCTTTGGCAAAAGCATTTTTTCAGGCATGACTGAAATGATTGGATGGCTTACTTGTCTGTCTATCTACATACCAGGCTACCTGCGCGCACTCTGCCCGTGCACTTTTTGCTCATAACCTGAGTCTTCCACAATGCTAGGCAGACCTATTGTCACGTGTCTTGGGGAAGTGGCTTTTTCTCTCGTCCCATTGGTGGAAAGCTTCTTCCACTTAACTACAAGGGTGTCCAAGAAAAATAAGTGGTCTGTATGGGAAAAAGGAAACAAACCATGTATCTTGGGTGAACAGTAGTGGAGGTTGTGGTTGTAAGGTAGTGAAGGTGAATGCTGGGGAATCTAAACAGCATGTAGCTGCCATGGCTTCTCTAGGTCTGTCTGGAGGATTGTTTAGTTAGCCTATGAGGTGCCTAGCTGTCTTCTCCTTTTGGGGGGAAGGGGAAAGCTTTAACAAGTAGACACAAGGTTTAAAATGTCAAAGTAATAAATTACCACTGTACTACCTCTATGAAAAACAAAGACAAAGAAGGGTTGAGAAAAGAACAATAAAGAAACGTAGGTTATTAAGAAAGGGTGAGTGTGACTTTATCGACTACACTAACAATGACTTTGGCGGTTATACACAACAAAAGGTCCAATTTTACGAGAAGAAAAAAGGCTTCTGTCTGTGGAGATCCTTTTAATTTATGCTGCAGTCATCGTAAAAAAAGCTTTTAAAAACACGTGCTATCGCCTCACATTAAATGAATGCTGTGTGAGTGCAATCTTTTAAATAACTCTCTGTACTGTGTTAGGCTTTTAATTTGAACACAAAGAATCAGGACTGTGTCCTATTAGTATGTCATTAGTGTTGAGTTTTTAACAGTTAAATCTAAATGACTTGTTGACAGCAGAAAACGAAGGGCAATGCATGAACATTCTTATACAACAGAATATGAAAATGTCTAAAATGTTTTAGAGAAATTACATAATTGCCATCAATGATTTGATGATGAATGATTTGGCAAGTTGCTCAAACTAGGGAAAGCATATTTTTTTCTTCTTAAATATGTTCCCATTTTGCATACAGTCTGCTAATTGCAATCTGATAAATGCCTGTGAAAATGATTGAGTTGCTGTGTTGACAACCGGCAGAGTGGCACAATTTCCACCAAATTCTTAATTGTTTCAAAATGATTGACACCCACTGGTGTTTAGGACCACTGCTATCTCGAGGCTTCCGAGAGACAGATTTTGGGGGCTCAATGGTTTCTAAGGTTAGGATTGGTTTGTACTAATAAAAACCAACACTTTGCTTAGATCCATTTATATAACTCACTTTGTTGTTTCAACCCAGGTTGTGGCACATTTAAAATAACTTCCTGAACTTTCTTTGTTGTTTTTTTCAAAACTTGTTAAAGTGCTTCCTATTACACTCTGAAAAGGCGTTTTCAGGATTTGTTTATCAAAAGAATTGCATGCTATCCATTTCATATGACAGGTAATAATACAGCTTGAATACTGAAAGGTTAAGTCGATGGCATCTTATTCTTCATTAAACTGTGATGTTCATTAAGTGTTATTCTTTGATGTGGTCAAATAATGAGACCTCATTTTAAAGCTTTACATCAATACTATTGAACGCACATTTATTTCAGCCATGCGGTCATTAATACACCATCCACACTATCCTCTACTGAGATTCACCATCAAAATGATAGCAGTCATTGTCATGCCCTTTCAAAAGATTTGATGCCATGAACTCCAACAAACCCTCACTTTTCTTTCTACTCAAAGATGCTCTGCTGAAAAGACAACACAGAGTTGCAACATATCAAAACATGTGTTACGTTCACAGAGCAATGGAAGCACGAGAATGAAGTGTTCTAACAGTCTTCCAGCATTGCACTGTGGTTCTTCTTCATACTGAGGCCATGTCCACTCGAATGCTGTTGACCCATTTGAAAACGCGTCTGTTTTTCCTCCATCTTGGCTTTCTGTCCCCACTTTTTAATAGGGACAGTGTTTTTGTCCACCAAAAACTGAGTGAAGCCGGGGGGAACAGAGGGCTTAGAGAAGGCTGACGTGTGATCATGATGTGATCCAGACATCAACGGCTAGGCTAATGTGACCTGGGCGTGCACATGAGAGACTGTTTGAACTGAAAATGCTGGAAAAATGTTATTCCACCATTTTTGTGGCGTGTGCGACAGCGGTCGGGGCACACGTAGCTGAAAACTCTAGTGTAATGGACTGAAATCTTGTGACACGGAATTGTGTGATGTAGCCGTTATAGTGTGGACATGGCTGCCTGGGATAGTGACTCCCCACTGGCCAGGCGTCAGGCCCTCTCTCCTGGGTGCCAACGCCTGTCTTCCAGTCTGTCACACAGAAGCTCACATGAGGACACCCACGACAGCAAATCCTGCACCAGGAAAATGATCCGCCCACATTATTGTGTCATCCATTCTTTTCATTTTTTACTTAGTCTTAGTCTGCTGCATAAGTTTTACCTATTTACAAAATGGTGTGATGTGTGCGTGTGTTTGTGTGTGTGCAATAACTGCAATGTTACCCTGACCACGATAACAACAAGCATAATCAAAATCATAAATACTATCATTATGATTTTTCGTATTATTATGTTATACTCACTGTGCCAACATACCAGAAAACTCTTAGCCGGTAGTCCCTCTGCTTCTTCTTACATGTCTCTTAATGAAACATCATCATTACATCCAATACCCACTGCTCTATGATTCACCCTCGCAACTCCAACCAATTAGATCCTCCGTGATCTGCGGAGGGCCAACACACAGTCTACTCCTGACCTCACATGAACTGACCCTTCAATCTACCGCGTTGTTACGAAAAAAAAGAGGCTGTCTGCTACTTTTTATCTTCTGTTTCTGAGGTGAAAGTGTGACCCTAAGACCTGAAGTACTTGTTAGTACTTATTAGTACTTATTAGTACTTATTAGTGTGTAACAAACTGAGATAACTGCTGCGATTGGGACAGAAATACTGTACACAATAAGTACATATAACTGTATCATGTTCCTGCAATATTATTGTATTGTATGTACAAGTAATGATGCACATGGTGCATGAATACTGTACTGTAAGTTACTCTAATATTATTGTATTGTATATAGAATATTGGTGCATGCATATTGTACTCTAGGTATATCACATTACTCTGGTTTTAATGTATTGGACACACACCTCCTATGAGTAAGGAGTAAAAGGTAAAACTCTTGAAACTCTCACTACGGAGCAAATATACTCGACAGGTAGCATGTGTGCCATGCGCATATCGTCACTAGGCAACTCAAACAGGTTTACACAGAAGCATAGCACATACGTCAACAAAACACAATTTCCCCTTTTTATTTAAAGAAATAGTGACTCATAGAAATGAAGCTTTAGAAACTCGAAATAGTAGTCGGTTGTAAATTGGTCCCACCAGGGCCTCCCTACATCGCAGCGCCGGGGTGCTGCGCATGGCATCTTTGTTCAGAGTGCCTGCGCTTCCGCAAGCCATAGAAGTGGATAGCGAGTAGAGCATAAAGTGAGCGCCGCACTTCCTATCTGAATGGGCCCTCATTCTTGCTATTGGTGCAGGAATTGTGAACTATCAGTGTACCATGCAACCTTATTCTCCTCTACATATAGTACGCCTACTGTGACTTTGTCTATGCTGCACTAATATGCTGCTCTTCACAAAGGAATTGTGTATTATAGATACATATTGCAGATTAATTTATATTGTAGATATAATCGCATTCTTTATTGTTTATTGAAGATATGTCTGAGGTACTGTAGGCTATATCTGGTCCATCCCAATTTCATTGTCATTTCATTGTCATGCACCAATAATATTATATATTTTGCACTGAAGACAGCCTTTTGAGTCATAAGAATGTGTATGTGTGCACATTATGTATTCAGAGCATTTCCTCTCTAAAAGGTCCAGAAACCTTCGACTTTTTCCAAATGTATCTGACACTGGATGAATGTATGACATAATTGGAATTTTGAATGGATCAATGGGTCAATGTATGAATGAGTGAATGACTGATGAGTGAATGAAGGAGTGAATGCAAAATGAGTCTGCGTTGCTTTATCTTTGGCCTAGTTACTTTATTTCATTTTATTTGATAATAATAGTTGTGAATACACTTGTGGTTTCAGTTCTACCAAGTTGCGACGCTAACCCAATCCATTCAACAGCAGAGACGGCGTAGCCGAGAGGGATCGGGTGCCAGGCGAAGCGCCTTAAGAGTAAGCAAATGTACGAACTCCACACTCGTGTGTGTCATCTATTATTTTGACAACATGCAAAATAGAAAGGGGGGGGGGGGGGGGGGATTTGTCACTGAAACTGCACCACATAGTATTATATTGTGAATAGAATAAAAAATCGAACCCCGGGGCAATCCCTAAAACCTAATGCCCCACGATATGTATTTCTGTTGTGTTTGTCGACTTCATTATCTTTAGAAGTGATAGGGATTTGTTAATGCGTTACATAGACCCAGGCAGTTTCTGCTTATTCCTAAGAGAGAGAGCAGGAAGGAAACTGTTTAGTTACTTAAGACTACATTGTTTTGTCCAAAGTGACTTGCAGTTAATTCTGGTCATTAAGGCGCAGCAAGGGCATTTGACTTCTATCTGGCGCAAGGATGCAGACATGGAGACAGTCGATCGAACCCGGGACCTTATGACTGGGATACACCCACAGCACAGCCACGACACTCTCTCCGTCCCCATAGACAGAGCTGTGTGTTTGCTGCGCTTCATGTCACTAGTTCCAGAGTGCTGCTGTGTGTTATTCTAGTGGCTCGGCGCAGTCTCAGTAATTGGAACAACAGAGGCAGCCACCTGTACCTTTCCACACAACCTATACTGGGCTCGCTGTTAATTCATCACACATTGTTTGCAAACAGGGTGGCCACAGCGCGAGGTCACCTCTTAGGTTACCGCAAAGCATCACGGGCCCGGGCTGATATTTTGTAGGTCGTCGACACAGAACGGGAGCGTATTCTTAAAGACAGCGGGAGTCATTTATTAGTTCTCCTTTTTTTCTTTCTTCCGCCTACTGTGCCCTTATTACATTGTGTTCGTACAGATGAATCCCGCCGCAGGCTAGTCCCCGCCCCCCGGCCTTCCTTGTAGGACAGATAGACTTATTACAGCCCTCCATAAGATGGCTATATTCCCTTGTGACTGGGTAGGCAGGTATACAAGTGTAAGCATGTGTGATATCACCATGGCCAAGTGCAATTGTATTAGAAATGCCCTCAAACAAAAACGGTTGAAGCGTGTTCGCCAACACAATTGGTTTGTGGGAGGAGGGTTCAGCTGGTGCTGTTTGCACAATCATGATTTTCTTTCTTAATGAAAATAGTCCTACATTTTGTGTTGTGCGTGTGTCGTAAAAAAAAAAGAGACACACTCAACACACACACACACACACACACACACACACACACACACATGACTGGCAGTATTAACTGTAACAGCCTCTACCCCGGTTAGGGCCCGCGGGGCCCCAGGAGGGACTAGGAGATCTAATAAACACAGACGTGATTGTAGTTGAGTGAATTTTTTTTTTTCTAATTAAACTCCACATCTTAAGTATTGTGATTAAACAGCAGCCGGTGTTCTGAGGGAACAGGTGCGAGTGTGTGTGTGTGTGTGTGTGTGTGTGTGTGTGTGTGTGTATGTGTGTGTGTTTGAGAGGGAAGAAACTGAACTGAATGCGGTCCTATACATCGTCTTCCCCGTGTGATCAGCCATTCGATTAACAATGCAGTCACAATAAAAAAATAGATTAAGAAAATGCAATAGGATCTGTTGAAAAACTGGGTGGGGATTGGGGGGGGGTTAGAAGAGGGAAGGGGATCTACGGTCACAGCTTATCGGTATCGCCTGTTAGGGACCGTTACATAATTCACCCATTTCTTTCTGGCTTATCCAAAAGATGGCGCGTCACGAATGTCTTTCAATAACGGGGCACGCAACGCCGCCGACGCCAGAATGGCACAACAAAACCCAACGCAACACCGCCTCCCCACTCAGTCTTCTCCTTCTCCAGGGCATGAATAAAACATTGTATTGATATGCATATCAAAAGGAAAGAGTTGAGGAATACAAAAGACCAACAAAAAAAAAAGATCCCAAAAATCAAAGCAAAGGGAAGAGGCTGGGAGTGGGAGTGGAAGGTGGAAGGAGAAAAGGTGTGTGTGTGTGTGTGTGTGTGTGTGGGGGGGGGGGGGTTCCATCTTGTATCTGGATGGAATTTCTAATACAGCCAATTAGCAAAGGGCTCGGCTGCATGGCTGTCCAGGGAGGGAGGACTGGCTGCTTTGGCCTGACACGCACACACACACACACACACACACACACACACACACACGCGCGCACACACGCACACACACACACACACACACACACACACACACATGCACACACGCACACACACACACACACACGCACACACACAGAATAATTGCTTCTCTGGAGAAGGGGCAGGTGAGAGCACCTGGAGACTGGGATGTTACCAAGACACGCGTAACTCCCTGACGCCTCAGACAAGAGCAGACTTCCTAATATAGCTGTCACGGAGCCACATCCGAGCCCTAATGAAGGCGGCATTAGGGTAGAAGGCAACACAGCGAGTCATGGAAAAAAAAAACAGCTGCGGTTGATTCTTTATTCTTCCAAGGTTGCGGGGGGGTGTTTCGTGTAAGGGTTTCTGGTTATTTGCAATGGGGTTTTGGGAAGGAATCGCAATCAAGATGTGAGCAAAGGCGGCACATGCCTTCCCCCCCCCCCCCCCCCCCCCCCAGATGGTTCACATAAAGATACAGCACTATACAGGTAATACAAGAATAAATAAAGAAATAAAGAAATGCATCTATATATCTATAGTGTGTTAACTTTATTCAGACCACGGCCAGCCTGCCCTTAACAAGGCACCGCATCAGTGACCCCCCCCCCCCCGAAGCGGTGAAACGCGAGCGGTGGGTGAAATGTGCTCCTCATCAGCGCATGGTAATAAAGGGGGACGACAGCTGCGGTGCCGGCCCAGTGCCGGCCCCACGCGGCGCTCCGCCGGGCCCCGCCGGGCCCCGCCGCAGGCTGTTCACCCGGCAGGAATGACAAGAGGTCAATGTTTCACAATGTTCGTCCCCGCCGTTGGGGAAGCGGAGGGGGGGGGGGGGAGGCATTGGGGTTGGGGGGGGGGGGGGGGGGGGGGGGGGTCCTTGGTATTCCGTGAGGGTCGCATGATAGCCAAGGCTTCCGCCACTGCCGAGTAGTGGGGAGCGTGGGGAAAAGGACGTGCGGTTTCCAGATTTTTGTGGCCATTTTTTGTTTTGGTGGAGATGGTGATTATAGCTCTGCCAACAAAAGTACACCAACTGCCCTGTCTTGTTCACACACAGGCCAGGAAAATGTATTGTGCTGCAGCCCTTGACCATGAATTGTGAGAGGAACGGAATCTGTAAATATAGTATAGAAATGTCACACTTTGCAATTATCTTTCAAAAATCGACTTCAGTTTGTTACGTTATTGTTCTTAGATTTCTTTCTTTATTTTGTAGAAAAGACACAGACACAAGTACGAACAAAGGGAATAAATCCCATCTGACAAACAAGTTTCCTAGTGCTAAAGAAGTCATTCTGTGATCACAACAGCTGCTGCTAACAATTTGTTAATGTGCCTAGATCTAAAGAGCATGTTGTGTTCCTGAGCTTGTCATAGGTGAGGTTTTTATTCCTGTTTCCTTTTGATACTGTACAAAATGATCTTGTTCTTGTTCAAAACGGTGAAAACAACCAAAATAAGATATGTTTGTGCATGAAATGTTATGTGTTTATTTTTCCATGGACAGAAAGACGAGAGGAAATATACAGCAAAGTATGATAATGTAGACACAAGGTTTCAATTTATGTGCATGCTTTTTGTGTTTTTCTTCAATGCAGTGGGTTCATTCTTTTCTATACTCACAACACAGAATAGGCTTATAGTTGAGTACCCACGGTCACTGCTTTAGACTTTAGACTTTTGATTAATAAAACTACAGGAGAGTTATCACGCTGGCTCCATAATGTATTGCTTTGAATCCAGACTCCTACAATCCACAAATACTTGCTAGTTCTGGCTGCATAATGCATGAGGTACATTAACTAAACTTAGATTCCTCCTATTTATTTCTTTTGCATGGTAGTGCAGTGAAAATACTGCCTGAAACCAGTTCTACACTGGCCACATTAGCTGCTAACATCAACAATAATTTGGACATTAAGGCAAAGTGTCATCATAATATGAATGCCATTACAGTGTTGGAATGATATTACTGCTTTATAGTCTAGTTTCTGTTCTGCTGAGCAGGCTTGGTTGCAGCAAGCACTGCTTCTGATAGCCCTGTTCACAAAACTGGAGACACACTGGTTGGTGGACTGACTGGTTGTCAGGCTGGTACTTTATCCTTGGAATACAAAAGACATGCTCATGAAGGAAATGCTGGGTACCATGTCTTTTGTTTGTGTGTGTGTGTGTGTGTGTGTGTGTGTGTGTGTGTGTGTGTGTCTGTGTGTGTGTGTTTCTGTGTGTATATGTTTGCATGTAAGTGTGTGTGTCTGGTGTGTGTGTGTATGCTTGTGAGTGTTTGTGTGTGTGTGTGTGTGCGCGGCACAAGGGTGAATGTGTGAGTGTGATTGTGCATGTGAGTGTGTGTGTGCCTGGTGTGTGTGTGTGTGTGTGTGTGTTTATGTTTGCATGTAAGTGTATGTGTCTGGTGTGTGTGTGTATGCTTGTGAGTGTGTGTGTGTGTGTGTGCGCGGCGCAAGGGTGAATGTGTGTGTGTGTGAGATTGTGCATGTGGGTGTGTGTGTGCCTGGTGTGTGTGTGTGTGTGTGTGTGTGTTTATGTTTGCATGTAAGTGTATGTGTCTGGTGTGTGCATGTATGCTTGTGAGTGTGTGTTTTTGTGTGGCACAATGGTGAATGTGTGTGGGCGTGCGCCGCAAAGGCAGGTTGTGTGTCTGTGTTTGTGTGTGTGAGTGAGATCGTGAGTGGTTGGCTATGTCATTAGTGCCTCTAGATCATACCAGGTGAATTGGTTTAATGCTGCCACGGAAACTAAAGTGGTCTATAAATAACAAATATCAAGCACAGAGCAGTAGAGCCTTGTAAAGGGCTTGTAAATATACCGTACACACAATTACCCTTGTCACTGTTAGTGTAACATTCGTTGCTACTTTGAGACTTGTGGTTTTATCTTTGTGTCTGGGGCTCGGTGTAACAGTGATAGAGACAAAGCAGTGGATTTCCCAGACGGGGTCTTTGGAAACAGAGCAGTTGCACCGCACACCACCAACGGGCTTCCTATCCTTTAATCTGTGTTCTGCCGTTCGGTAACCACATGTTACAGGTTGTAGCCCTCCCCATAAACTCTGAGGAGTAACAGACTGAAACCTACATCTCCCCGAGTGCTTTCTTCTTTTAGTTTTTTATAGAGGTAACAACAAAAGCATAAGGAGTGTCAGGAATCCATTACAATTACAGCAGAATTGAACAGCTCAGTGTCTGAGAAAATAAAAGCATGATGGATGTTCTACCATCAGTTAGTCAATCATGATTTGAAGCCACACACTGTGAAAGAGACAATTATTTTGAAAAATCAATGCATTTTCCCAAACACATTAGAAAGTACCTAGCTCCATGTTAAGACTGGGCTAATGTCGTATAGGGTAAAAGTGGTATTTTCTAACATTTTCCAACAAAGGGTTTACTGAAAAATTTATATTTAACAAACAAAATGTTATCTGTGAAACAGGAATTAACCTATAAATGTTCAAAGTGGGTCAGAGATGTTGCAACCTTCGTAAACATCATGCTTATCTGTAAATTAGAACAAATTTCACTATCTATGTCAAATGTATTGTTCAACCATTTCCATCTTATCTTCAGATTACTGTTTTGCAACAATTCAGCTTCAATGTTAATGTTTGGAAGTTCAAAAGAAAACCATATAATCCTGAATCCAACAAAAGACACAGCAATTAGGATTAAAGTTTTAGCAAAGATTTGAGCATGAACTAAATACAATGGGCCTTACATCTGTATGTGTTGCATTTGCAAGTCCCCCAGTCACAAAACTATGTGTTTGCAATGCCCAACATTCCCAAACCACTTGCCTAAACCATGTTAATGCAATGGTAATAAACTGTTTCTGTCTGTAATAACAGCATATTTCCATGAGGAAACATGTTAGGCTCTTTTTAACACACTCATATAAACACTGTGTAGCTCAGTAGAGAGTAATAAACTAACTGGTTCACATCATATTATATAGTGATTGGGGTGTTTGATTCCCAGCCAAAACGTTATGGGTTCGAACCCTAATGTCTGCAGTCTACCTGTAGACATCCTTGAGCAATACGCCTAACGCCTTTACTATTTCACCCCTATCTGATGAAATAATACATATTTCATCTGATTATATCATGTTCATTAATGCTAATGTTAATCACAATACAATAGGCATCATATTTTAGAACTCTGCAATCGGCTGCAATTCCAAAGATTCATTGCCTTGCTGCAACCCACTGAAACCACACTGCAAGCCCTGAAAAAAAAAAAAGAAATCAACAAAGGCTCAAAGGCTCCGTCCTAATGGTTTTTCTGACCTGCAACATGGGGAGTTTTTCATTCTTTCTATATACGCTCCTTCCTGCTCCTCAGAGATAATACAACATACAAGCAGGTTCTGCGAGTGGAACACATACACGGGCATACATGCATGTGAACTTCCTACAAATGTATTTTCTTCCCCATCATGTTCCAGGAGGCTTCGGCGGGGGTGCTCCTGGGGAAGCTTCTCACCCACAGAGGCAACGTAAAATAATTCATAAATAGGTTCAAGGTCAAGCAGTGGGGAATATCTGCCTGTATCTTTCATGCCTGCCTAAGCTTTTTGAATAGATGGCTCTCTCCTAGCTCTTCAGGGGTGGGGATATTCAAGACACAGATATAGAGAATATATACTATAAAGTCTCTTCTCTCTTCATAGACCCTTTCATGCTCACCCTGCTGATTTGAACATGATTATATATATATACTATAGTATAGTGAACTCTACGATAATACTATAAAAAACAACTCTGTTATTGTCTGATTACAAAATTCACACTGAGAATATAACATAATTCAACGTTTGATTCAAAACATTTTGATTCATGTATCCCTTTTTTTTTATTTCAGCAATATTCTATACAGTAAGTAGTAAGTAGACAGGTGGTTGATACATTGAAGCTACCTCAGGTGTCATCAACAGATGAAGTATCAGGATGAAGGTTTATTGATGTAAAGCTGTCTGACTCAGTGTTTTGAGAGTAAACAAGGAATATTGGCTTTAACGCTACATTAAGAGCGTACATCTATGGTCACCACAGTATGTGAAACATGACTACTCTTAAAAG
>JACYXH010000586.1:82500-102500 GCA_026745465.1 Lota lota
TTGCCCGAAGCAAACAGAGCAAAGTAGAACATGCACAAGATGAAATAATAATAATAATAATAAAAATAATAATAAAATAATATATATATATATAATAAAAAAGAATATATACATATATGTACTTCTTCACACTTTACCCCTACTACTCTTCACATTGTGACCCATATGCAAAGACACACACTATGCTACTACTACTTCTATGCTGAAATGAGGCAGGCAGCTTGACCTTTCCTAAAAGCTTTATTTATAGACTCCTTTCAGCAGAGGTCCTTGACAGTGGGACCTGCTCAGCTCGCTGCAAAAGAACGTGAGAGGGGGGAAAACGTCTTATTTTGATTTTGAAGACCAACTATTAAAACGATCAGCCTAAAGATAATAATAGCCAAGATCATCGGCATCATAATTATAATCGTAATCATTATTATAATCATAATTATAATAAAAAAATATATAATAATAATAGTAATAAAAATTACTATTGGTAATAAATAAATATTAAATAAAGGTAAAATAATAGTAATATTCATAATTCAACGTGGGGCAAACAAGGACAAGAGGAGATGAAATGCTCTTTTCAATGCTTGCTAGTGGAAAAATGGGACATGGATGGTGCAAATTGGCTTGGCTCACTCTCCCGCTTCATCCCCTTCCACTATGGCTAAGGCGGGAAAAGAATAAAAAACTACATGAAATCACTTTGTTTCACTCTAGCCTCTTAAGCCGGCCCCCATTCCCTCTGTCGCTGTGCGCTGAACCAAAAGTGGAAACCTTGGCTGTGGATTTTGTGTGGCTGTGATTCTTCTGACAGACAAGAATAGTCAAAAAACATGCAAGAGAAAGAGGGGGTGAGAGGTATGTAAAGAGAATGAGGAGCAATGCGACAGGTGAAGCCTGAGGAGAACACTGACAATAGTGGTACAGGCTAGCCTTTTTATATTATTCTCTATTGAATTCACCTCTCACTGACTCAACACTGTTATGGGTGTAGCTATGAAACCACTTCTTCTGAAAGAGAGAAACCACTCTCTTTCAGTTCCATCGCTAATTAGTACATGACTGAATTTTTTTTTTTTATATCGTATGCATACAAACTGTTGAGACCGATGTTGGAAAAGATGTATTCCTTTGACAGTTTTTTTCTGTTGCTCATCACAATTCACAATGTTTAAGAAATAGAACAAAAATAGAACAAACATACCACATATAGGTGTAGGTGTTCATATACTGCATTCTACACATATGGATAATATGCCTATGAAATAATACCTACGGTAGTAAATTACCTGTATTATTCAGACTGGGAAGAATAGGGAAGAAGTATCGTCTGATCTTACGAGAATTTGTGGACATTATGTGTGATGATTAATGTATGATGGATCCTAGTATAATATGTACTTTGCAGTGTCACTTTTACACTACTATTAATAATAATCGTCATACTACTTATACTTATATTCATATAGAGTCCATATAAATATATGGATAAAAAGAATCACATATATTTTACATATATATATATATATATATATATTTAGACATAAATTCATGCCCTTTAAAAATCTCATTACAATCTCCATGGTGCTAATCATGTGCATACAGAAAGACCTGCTCCACATGGGGTAGATGTTGACAGTGCATGCCCTAATAAGTGCACGGTGTGCATGCCAGTCACAGCTGTCTGTCATGCCAACATCTAGGGACTACTGTGGTGCTCACCCCTAGCATGGTGACTACCACAGACAGTAGCCAACAGTCAGTAGCCACAGACAGTAGCCCACAGACAGTAGCCCATAGCCAGTAGCCCACAGACAGTAGCCCATAGCCAGTAGCCCACAGTCAGTAGCCACAGACGGTAGACAACAGACAGTAGCCCATAGCCAGTAGCCCACAGACAGTAGTCCATAGCCAGTAGCCCACAGACAGAAGCCCACAGACAGAAGCCCACAGACAGTAGCCCATAGCCAGTAGCCCACAGACAGTAGCCCACAGACAGTAGCCCATAGCCAGTAGCCCACAGACAGTAGCCCACAGACAGAAGCCCACAGACAGAAGCCCACAGACAGTAGCCCATAGCCAGTAGCCCACAGACAGTAGCCCACAGACAGTAGCCCATAGCCAGTAGCCCACAGACAGTAGCCCACAGACAGTAGTCCATAGCCAGTAGCCCACAGACAGAAGCCCACAGACAGAAGCCCACAGACAGTAGCCCACAGCCAGTTGCCCACAGACAGAAGCCCACAGACAGTAGCCACAGACAGTAGCCACAGACAGCCATATCTCGGCAGGAGGTATCAAGGCTACAATATATTGTCTTCCATAACGCCAACAATGCACATAGGATAGGTAAATGAAGCAGAAAGGAAGGAAATTATGGTTTTATTTTTGGGGGGCTTGGAGATCTGTTGCGTGTTTAGTGATGAGAAGATGACCCCTACCACCCCCGACCCAACGGTGGCCTCATCAATAGAGCATCGGTGTCGTTCGACGTGACTTATGAGATATCTCTTGATTAAACACTCCAAGTAATTCCGCGAGCGCTCCTCGCTGACCCCGCCTATTTGTAAGGGAGACAAATGAAAGCCCTTCATCACCCAGCCAGATCAATGCCGGAAAGGCCCTTGGGTGAACAGGGCACCAAGAGTATAATGAAGCGATAATTCAACTTTACTGTGCGATAAAAGAGTGATGGACTTTTCTTTTTGTAAAAGCATGGTCAGATTATTCAGATTGATTGATGTCTGTCTTTATACATCCATTTAAGTAATGAACACCAACTGCCAAATCCGGCATCTGACTTTTTTTTCCCTGAAGAATCAATTTATCATTGCTTATCTAAATGTATAAAGATAATGAAAACATATTCGCCATGTTAGATGCTTAAACACATGAAATATAACTAAACCCTGGGAAACCAGTCAAAATTAATTGACCAGTGTACAGGGGGCAGTGTAATTCAATCGATATATTTAATTTCATACTCTATATAAATTCATACCTCATCACTTTTTGATACTTCTCATAAGGTATAAATGCTTTAAAAAAAACAATACTTTATTTTTAATTTGTAGCCTAATATATACCTATTTTCCTATTATTTCTGACAATGTATAGTATAGCATAGTACATAGCATTACATAACATAATGTAGAATGGCATTTCATATAACAGCATAGCATCCCATAACATAGCATAGCATACATAAAAACTATGCCAAACTAAAAGAAAAAATCTCAAAATGATTACTGAATATCATTTATTCATCAACGAGGATAGAATTGTGTGTGTTCCATAGGCCTACCAGTATTGAATGTCCCTCAAGTGAATATGTCTCTCAAATTGTACAATACAGCATATAAAACCTAATATGTAAAAATTGTATAAAAACTAATTGTGTGTGTGTGTGTGTGTGTGTGTGTTCTTGTGTCAGACAAACATCGGCATACGCGCAGAGTAGAGTTCTCAACTGCATGGTTCGTTATAATTTGTTCTATCATATAATTATAATAGGCTTACCAGTGTTGACTTGTCGCTCAAACGAATATGTCTCTCAAATACTACAATATATATAAAAATAACCAGCTGCCAAATCCGAGTTCTCAACTGCTTGATCCGTTATTATTAGTTTGTTCATATATTAGCGCAGGAAATCATGGGTCACTCTGGGAAATATGTGTTCAACATTCTCTATTGTGTAAATAAGATTGCGCCCCTCAATCTCTATGTCCGTGAGCATGCGAAGTGGCTTGTAAACACAGAATCGAAACGTGTGGATTTGTTAGTTTGTGGGCACTACTGGAGAAAACGACCATCATCAACAATAAAACTAGCATCATAGATAAGGTAAGGTTCCCCACACATACCCAAGCTCAACACCCCCATGGTTGCATCCATACATACACTGCTTGTAGCTACAGCATGTAAAGTATGGCCTGGTGGGGCTTTCGGCTTTCAGAGTGGAGGAAGAAAACAACCAACCAAGTAAACAAATGTTTACCCTGATAATATAATGAAATGCTTGACTAGTTGAAATGACTTATCACTTCAAACGTCAAAATAATATACCCTAACTCAGCCCACAAACACTCCTAATTATTCAACATGAACATCTAGCCTTCAGAGAGGAAACAGCTAAAACAAAAATTATATGAATATGAATATCCCAAGAAAATCTGAGGTGAACATATTTTCAAGGTAACAATTTAATCTTTAACATTCTCCACCCAGTTCGATTATTCGTACAGTGATATTATTTGCACAGCGGTTGGAAAACATAAGGTGATCTGGATGTTTGCACAAGGCTCATCTGTTTGAGTCCTCTCCCTTCTGAACCATGGCTTTCATACCGCCGTCTGCCCCAAATACATACGAATAGGGACTCAGGCTTCACAAAGGCAGATTTTGGCATGCATCAAAAGTTCTTAATAAGATACTTTACCTGCGAGGCAGCCCATAAGTGAGTGCAGCATGAGTAGTTTCCATAGCAACATCATCTTCAATTTTGCAGGGTCAGGGTAGTCTCACAGCCAATCACAGATGTATGGAATCCTTTTGTTCCTTTTGCGGTTTTCTAAAGCTGTACAGAAGAAATAGTGGGAGGAAAAGTTAAATGATTAATGCAGCTAGGTGAAAGAGACTTCCTAATTAGTCATGGCAGCCTAATCTCACTCTTTTGTAGTTTCCTTTCGAAAAAGAAATACTTATTTGAATGGTAATTGTTATATACACAAACATGCTAATTTGACTATAAAACAAGTTAAAAAAAACGTTGTCATGGTAAAGCAAAAACGTATAGATTTGTATTAAGGGTGTGAATATGACATTTTCCATAAACATACAAGGCTGGGTCTCTAACTCTTGAGATGCATGTTTTGAAGTAAAACCCCCACTTTTACACTCATAGCCTTTGTCCTAGTGTCTGAATGAAACAGAATCTAGGATTATTTTAATAGACTTCTGTTGCTTCTACTTTACAGAATGTCTCCACAGAATCATCTTTGAAACTGTTACTGTGTGTATGTGTGTGTGTATTTGTGAGTGTGTGTGAATGTTTGTGTATGTGTGTGTATGTTCTGCGCAAGTGTATGCATGTGCGGGGGGGGGGTTGTTGTGAGGTATCCCAGAGGTTGAGATTCTCTCTATTTGGGAAGAGGAAAGCGGGAAGTGTTGAGTGATGAGGATGAACGCCAAGGAGGGGAAGAGTGACAGCACTAATTCATCGCTAATTGAATTGAAGCATATGTTATTGCATACAATGATGCACATCGTCAATGGAAATGCTGGAAATCATATCTACATATAGCTTAACTATTATAAAACAAAGCAACATCAGCAGTGAGAATGTTCAAAAGCAGTTGTCTTAAACCCATTAAAGATGTAATCGTAATCTTTCCAGTCCGTAGAAAACACTCCCCAATTTGAACTGTGATATGCTTTGATATAGGTGCTACAAAATCTCTAATCGACAAAACAGCAGGTCTTTTTGCTCACTACGTTAACGATCAAAAAATGCGTAATACCTGTAAAGTTACAGAGAAGGCTGACTTGTGTGACTATCACATTTAAGTACAATGTGTCCCTACTTTGTATGCACATTTAATTGTTTGAGGTGTATGCGTGGAAAATTACACCTCTTAGTTATCTTGCTATGTGGTTCGCACTTTTTTACAGATACGTTCCAGAAAACTGTGGAAAAACACAGCAACTAACCTGTACTTTAATTTCACCCCATATACTTTATTTTCAACCCATTCTCTTTGGACTAAAACAGTTAGATACAATGCCTTTGACCATATACAGATAGATAGATGACAATATTAGACAGCACACAAACACTTTACTACTGCTTCAACTACTATTTAGCAGACACTTGTATCAAAGCTACCACCAGTGAATTCTACCAGGTAGACGTTAGGGCATCGTGCTCAAGGATGCATAAAGGTAGGCAGTGGGCAATGGGGATAGAACAGCAGTACCTTATGGCTAGGAGTCAAACACCCTCCCCAGCCACTAAACTATCCTGCCTCACTTTATTATTAACATTACGTCAGTGAGCAGATGCGTTCATCAAAACCAAAGTGACTTTTGTGACGCTGATTCAAATCGAAGCATAGAAGCATAACAATTTGGTGAAGATCCAATTAAGTGCTCTCTGAGTGTCTGTGTGTAGCTATTTGAAACTCAGCATTGTTAGTGGATCATTGCCCTGACTTCATGGAAACAACATTTGGCCATCCTTCACAGGGAACAAAGGTATGTCAAACACTGAGATCTGCATTAATAGACAGACCCGCCACCAAATCATAACCACGTCCAGACTGTCCGACGGACAGCGGCAGATATTTCACATGCACACAATCTTCCCTCGTCCTGACACCTTGACCCCTTGCGAAGGTCGTAATCACCGCAATCATATTTGATTAACGCACAGGGAAACACGTTGATGGACGATTGACGGACTCCCCCCATGGATGACAAATTGAAGGACCCCTCCCCCCCTCCCCTCCCCCATCCCAATAACCCCATCCCATCGCCACCAATCTTCCTCAATGACACCCAAGGATGGATGTTGTCAGGGACCTGGGGCGGACGGGGTGTGAGAACCGGGGGCGGGGTCGGTGGAGGCTGGGGTCATTCATTCCGTCAGTCTTGAGAGGCCCCAGCAAAAGCACCCATGGAGCAATGTGTCTTTAAAGGTATATTACACTGCAACGGAAAAAACGTTCATTTTGAGCAATGCAGGTGCAAGACTATCTACTCAGCACACACAGTGACTGATATCCATCCCGCTCGCTTTTGGTGTAATGTATTAGTTATTTTATCACATTTGGGAATCAACATAGAGTCACATTCGTTTTGAGGACTTAATGGAAGCCTGCAGTATCTACAGTCTGTCAGGCACCCGAGCATAAATACTTTTATGCTTTTCTAGCCATAATAATGTACCTAAATGGAGCCAGGCTAAGCCTCGACAAAGACCTGAAATGGATAGAAATACATCAGACATCCTTTTTTATGTGGCTGGGCGTTTTGGTTTCTGCAGCCGAGCACTCTGAGCATGATGTATGACCTTGCTGGATGCTAGCCTACATCCTTTCTTCAGAAATTCTGTTACCATGTCCAGATTCAGGTCAAGTCACCCAACATATCTCAATGTATCGTAAGGATCATTCAGACTAAGCCTAATAGGCTGACAGATATGTATGGATACAACCAAAACGTTTGTAAGTAATACTTATGCCATATTTCCAGCATGTGTTGTTCACAATAATGCCCTAAAAGCCTTGAGACGTGGCGGAAGAATTGTTAAAAAAGGAACGGCTAAACTGTCTTGTCTAAACACACTTTCACACTAGATAGGATAGCATAGCCGCCAAATGTAAACCAATCCATGTCTTAGCCACAAGGAATACTAACCATGCAAATACTCACGCCGAATATGGAAATGCACATTGCATAGTATTTAAATTTTGTGTTCTAAGATCAAGTACAAGGTCACATTCCCAAAGTTAATCATTATTTTGTAAACTGTGATGTACTTTGATTTAGCAAAAACGAATGCAAGGCATGCATTTTGAAATATCTGCCTGAAAAATACAACTTTTCTCTGGTCACATTGTAAAGGGTTTTAATTTGAAAGATTACCATTGAAATGATCATAAATTGGAACATGAAAAGGGTGTTCTCCTTGGCATCGCCCCTAACCTTACAAAGTAATTGACTACACATTGAGTCCAATTTGAGTTCAATCTCATATAACTAAACCAGAGTCATCTCCAATAACTTAGAAAGAAGACCCGACATAAGAGTGCTACAGAATGACAGTACCTCCAGTCTTACTGCAAACTACAACGTGCATAGAAACTAGTTAAAACAAGCAAAGGAGATGTAGTCAATTAACCGCTTTTTCAAACCATCGCAAAAAAAACCCAGTCAAAATCCAGTACTCTGTGACGCCGTAGTAGAAACTACATAATGTTCATTTCCCAGCCAATCAGATTGAATTATTATCTGCCTTGCTGTTATGAAGCGGTTATTAGCACATTCTATAACTATTTATATTGCTACACAGCTAACCCTAACACTTGAATACTCTTTTTCCTTCTTTCTTTTTCTTTTTTTACTCTGGTAACCACCATAGATCATAGAGCTGTACATACCCTGATGTATGTTATCCTTAATAAATCATACAAAAAGCTAGAATAAATGAAGGAGCTCAAGCACAACGCCTATCTAGTGCTATTCAGAGTCACTCTGCATACATGCGACATGCGTCATTTAAAAATGGAAATCATTGGTTGTGTGATTCAATTTAAACTTACATAATTGTACATTTTACTACTGTTAGCTGATGACCAGCTCTAGTCCACATTATAATGCAAAATAATCCACGTAAACGTTTCACTTGTGCAATGAGTTAAATAGTAATTAATAACAACAGGTCAAGGACATAATAGGAAAATGTTTTTTATGAAGAACAAAAATAAACAAAAATAAAATAGAAATAGTGACGGCAACTTAGCTGTACTTCATATAGTGAGTGACCAAACCAGTAACAACATGAGGTTCAATGTTCAGGGCTAAAAATTCCATAACCTATTTTTTTTCAAAGGTTCATTGGCAGTTTTCAGTTCTCAGTATATACAAAAAAAAGAAATATATATATTTTGTTGAGTCATTCCGGACTCTGTTTAATCTTGTAATGTTGAGTGAAAGGAATGAAATAACAGTGCCCTGTGGGTACTGCAGCGGTGGTTCAGAATGTAATAGCAAGCACAGTAAAATAGATCATACATTACACTCAGACGTAGGTAGGATAAAACACGTAATCCGCCACAATACAGACCACAGAAAAATGCCAATCACAACAATCTCATGCATGCGCCCGGTCTGATATTGTTATCAAAAATAAAGAATAAATAGATGTTTGTAGCTTTATTCAAGGCATATTTAATAACACCAGCGGTCCCAATGCTCAGAATCCCTTGAAGACGGCTGCTGTCTATTAAGCACTCAATTAAAGCCCTTCCCAAGGAGCGAATGTGTGCAACAATGTTTGAATAAGGAAATGTTGCAAGCAGAGACTGCAGACAAAGACCCACATCCCCCCTAAGGATGATTATGCACAGAAAAGAAACGCCTCACAGTGTTAAACTAAAATAAAGAAGGGTTGTGGTAACAGATGCTGAAACTATTCGAGTACACAGGGTATTTTCCAGTGCCAAGGAGATGGGGATGGTCGAAATTGAGGACATTGACGCTAGCTTATTGAGCAGGCTTACAAATCCTGTCCTTTTAAATAATTTAAAACTTGATTGTTTTGTGATGTAGAGGAGCTTGCATGCAGTTTTGCCAATGGAAATGTTCTCTTTGTCCAGTCGAGTCTGTGCAGTGCAGGCCATAGCCAAATCCAACAGGAGACAACTCTACAGAGAGTCTGAAAATGGTTCGGCAAACAGACTTTCAAGGTGACACTGTTACTAGTGGCTATATTGTCGCTATAAAGTAAGCACTTTGAACATGATCTAATTATGAGTTTCCTAGATTCCTCCTTTCTCTTAGAGGTAACCATGGATTCCGAAAGAAGATCTGTCTCAATCGGCAATGTGGTCAACCATTGGCACAATTAAAGGGACTTTATGGAACTTTACTCTTCTGCACTTTATGGAAAGCGGATTGCAAATGGCTAGCAAATGGCTAGCTTCACAAGTTGCAATGTGTTCATGGAAGTCTTCATAAATGGTCAGCTTCTCATAAAATATTCACACTGTTTAAAAGGCTACATCCATTGTCTTATACCTATTTCAAATACAAATGTAAATAATATATATATTATTGGTTAAAATCTTACCTTGAAACAAAAGTTAATTTCGAATTTTTGTTGGAAATACAATGGTTACACTGACTTCAGCCAGACCTTGGCATAAATATCTCTTGTTTCATCCTTAGTGCGCTATTATACAGTGTATTAGTGTCCACACATTTAAACTGTATTGATTGCAGAGGAAGTCCCTTTACAGCTGACATTTACATGCATCCTGAGAATCCAGTTTACAGCCAATAAAAGCCAGGTAGAAGTACACCCAAGATGATATATACATTAAGTCCGCTGGATATCAACCCCTTCTAATATAAAGACATGGAAACCAATCTCAATGTGAAGATCCAACACAAATTGCAAGTACCTCAAATACATATGCTAAAATGTAAAACAAGTAATACTGCTTTTGTAATGAAAAACAGGATGCCTATTAAACAATGTTTATTATAACTCATGGCTGGCACTTCTGAGATGATAGAAGCATGTGACAATAAACATTTTAAGAGTATGAATATCAATGCAGAAAACAATAATGACAGATGTAAGTGTTATATTTAAAAGGGTCATCAACTGTCCCAAATGCATAAAAACATTACAGTTTAATGGAAAGTTTAGAAAATATATTTGTAGATCAATCACTCTTTTGTGTATAACATAAAGCCACTGATAAACAAAAGAGATTAACCTCACTCAAGATGAAGTAAGACAAAGAAACATGAATATATATATATATGTATATATATATATATATATATATATATATATATATACATCACTCCAGTGTGATCAGCAACATAGATGTTACAGCGTAACAAGCATAACTAAATCTCCCAGCATTAATTCACTAAAAGCGTACGATTTCCCCCAAATATATATTTAATTTGCTGAGCTGTACTGTTATGTGTGCCACTGTGATGCAGACAAAAAAAGTCACACACACACAACTCTGACTACTGCCTGGTGACTACCCTAGGACATCTTTTGCTTAATGATTTAGGAACGGGAATGGAATGGATTATCTAGAAATGTGGAGGGGTGGGTGAAAAGGATTCTGGGATGTTGAATGCTCTGTCCCCCCGCTCTGCCATCACCACATAGTCCGAGATGTGGACGAATAATATAGGGAGGAGTTACTTCCAATCAGAGGAGTAGGGTTAGGAGGGTGGGGTATATTTGATATAGCTGGTTTATCCACCAACACACCTGTGCTTTGGGACAACAGAAGGTCTCTTTAAAGGACACTTCACATGGAGTCTGTGTACTTCAGTCACGTTTGTGGAATCTAGAAGTGGAACATCGCTTGTTTGTCGAGAGATATATAAGTTAGCTTGAGTCAACAGGTCCTTTCGTTTCACTATCGCTACTCCTACTGGTACAGAGATTCCATTAATAATTCATCAAGTCTGATAATTTATTTCTTTAGCTTAACTCTGAATTCAAGGGAGATATGAAATTGGATTAATAAAAAGCACAGAAAGCTCCAACCTATGTCCTGTGTATGCCCTCCCGAGGTTTGTTCTGGGTGACAGCACAAATTATTCACGAGAAGACTAAAGAAAAACTGTTAAACACACACACAACCATATTCCACTACAAAATGAGTTAATAGAGCTTATACAGCTAATGTAAAACGTACCAACTCACAGTATCTGAGGGAAGAAGCAGGTAGAGCCAGCAAGATAGCTCAGATAGTTTGCATGCAATAAATATGAGCCTGACAACACATCCCTTCAATACATTCATGCAGAGTTCACGATATGAAAGTTTAATGACCGGACTCTAAATCGACCTCTGCTCCAATCTTTTTAGTGTCACTTCTGTGCTTTGTCTCTTTTGACAAGCTTTTGGGCGCTCAGCACACTAACGCATTAAAGTCCTGTTTTTCTTCCCAGGTTTCCCCAGGAAGTCTCAGGAACCACAGGAAAACCTTATGTATTGTTCAGCATGTGCCAGCCAGCCAGGTGCACTTATAGAGACCCATCAATCCATATCAAAGATCATCCTTTACATGTTTCTACATCTTATTATGTTCATCCGGCACCATCATGACGTCATTATCCATTACAATGAGTTCACACACACACACACACACACACACACACACACACACACACACACACACACACACACACACACACACACACACACACATATACTCACCATCGTCATGTTAAATTAAATTACAATTAAGTTCACAAATATACAAGTTTGCAAACACATATATACACATGCACCCACACACATGCACACACGTGTGCGCACACACACACATGCATACACACACACCCATTCATATACACACAAACACACACACACACAAGTACACACATACATACATACACACATACACACATACACACATACATATATAGTATATGGGCATGAGTCAAAAAGTTAAGGATGTTGAAAATGCAGTCAGGAGATGGAACTGAGTATATAGGATATTAAACAGCCCTAATTGGCTACGTGTTTTTTTTACATGGTTGACCACACAGAGTATGCCCATGCACGCATCAAAAACGATGATCGTGAAGCCCTAATCCGTTGACGTTTTTATGAGGAATCCCGGGCACTGCACAAAGTGCAGACGGAATGTACCCAACCACTTAATGCAAAAAAATCAGATTTTATAATAAATGGTCTATTTAGAATATTCAGAGGGACTGGGACTTTACTAAAATGCCGAGACAAGTTTAACAACCACAAATGATTCGTCTACATTCATAATTAGGGCAGAGAACAAAAGGTTTTTTTTATTGTGTCAGATTAAATGCTTTTAAAGGACTTCATGGTTTATGTGGTTTAGGTATACCCTAAACCCCTAATTATTCAAAAACGAAAAGTGGGAGATTGTGAATGTGATGACATCTCTAGGCCTCCTCTGCTTTATGCTTAATCTTGTATCCTATAGACAGGCGAATTTATATTTCTGTAGGCTATTTATAGTCTGTGGTCAACGACACGATAAGTAAATCCCGAGGGGATTATATGGGGGTTGGGGGGGGGGGGGGGGGGGGGGGGGGGGGGGTGGACTCCTGGGATTACTAAAACATCTGCACACGTCGGACGGACACGCGTGGCGAAGCGACTCGTGGATTAGCGTCTCCACCATGATAGTCCCACAGTGGGAATCGACACTACGTACGCTCTCGGGGCAGATCGCATCCCAGTGATCCGCAGTAGGCTACCGGATGGGCTCATGGCACTATAATGCTGAAATTCAGAGCCAACCACTCAATTCAATTTCAGCCCGCTTCACAGTGAGCGAGCATGCCATCGTGGTTGAAATCGAATCTGGGAAGGGCGAAAAGTTTGAAACTAAACCCAGCAGCTGCAGCGAGCATTGTAAATCGTCATCTCTAGGAATGATAGTAGCCTCTCACCATACGACGAGTAGCGGAGACAAGTTAGTCTGCTTAAACACGAGGTAGGAACTACTACAGCAGCGACGATAGTAGGAATAATATTCTAATAATAATAATTCAAATAAATAAAAAGAACAATAGTATAACAATTCATATAATAATAATAATAATAATAATTCTAATAATAATAATAATGTTTCTAATAATGATAATGATAATAATAATATAAATGAAAATAAAAGTAAACACAATGAAGTATGGTGTCTTACCGCAGATTAATATTACTCCAAATGATGTTTACAGCTCTACATTAATCCGTAACGTGACACTAATCACAATAGACATCACTGGTCGACTTCTTGCAGTTGTCGGCGAAAAATCCGTCTCCGTAGCCTACTTTAAATACGCCGGGGTTTGGTCTGCTCCAGAGCCAGCCAGCCTGTGATGCATTCAGAAGCGGTGGTCCCTATCTCCATCAGCGTCTCAGTGTTGGTGGGAGTGGGTGATCGCGTGCCGCTCCGCAGGCTGCATACTGTGGACTGAATCTCGTCTACTCACACAGTGATGCGCCGGTCTCTCTCTCTCTCTCTCTCTCTCTCTCTCTCTCTCTCTCTCTCTCTCTCTCTCTCTCTCGCTCTCTCTCTCTCTCTCTCTCTCTCTCTCTCTCTCTCTCTCTCTCTCTCTCTCTCTCTCTCTCTCTCTCCCTTGCTCAAGACACCGAGACCAGCACCAAGCTTTCTACCCACGACCACCCTTTCTCGCTACTCCAAGCATTCAAACTGAATGACGAGCCTCCCCCCCCCCCCCACCCCCCCCCCCCCTTCGGTCGTGATCTACCTTTTTATTTAATTCGTTTAACGTATGTCTCATCGCGACGATGTCTCGGGACACTGGAGTTAAACAGGTGCGAGAGTGTTTCGGTCTCGTCTGGTATCAGTGCTCAAGCGCAGAAGTCTTTAAATCAGGGTTCATCATGTCGCTCCCCCATGCGTCTGTAACTTGGAGTGTGTAGTTGAAGAGGTAGACTACCCCATTCAGTTGTGCATCTGTCCCTGTAGCACTTTCTCTCTCTGTCTTTTTATGTCCTTAAAACACAGATGCGCGCGCGCGCACACACACACACACACACACACACACACACACACACACACACACACGCCCGCCATTACACAGGCATAATAATATAGTAGCATTATTTTTTCCTGATCATTTGAAAGGATAACTCCATGAAATATACATTGCTGGTTGTCTGGTACCATGTTTCTTCAGACATTAAAAGTGCGGTAGTTATGATGCAAGCTATTATTTCAGTGTAATCTGTTAGTTATGGCATAGCCGTCCGTCAATAGGGCCCATGAGTGAAATACGCTGTGAGAATGTTTTTTCCGAGGCGACTGCGCCTGCCTCTGAGCTCATTTATATGTCACACCGCTCCCGGCTCATTTCTGGTCAGGGTATCTCGTCCGTGATTTGTTCAGGAAATCCATCTTGCCTGTCAATCACAGGTGCCTGAAATGCATCACAAGTTTCTTTGCCATTGAGAAGTGATGCATTGACGTTTTTTGGTTGTTTAAATTGTTTTGCTCTCTGCTCTCTCTCTCTCTCTCTCTCTCTCTCTCTCTCTCTCTCTCTCTCTCTCTCTCTCTCTCTCTCTCTCTCTCTCTCTCTCTCTCTCTCTCTCTCTCTCTCTCTCTCTCTCTCTCTCTCTTTCTCTCTTTACAACTCTCGAATCGTACCTACAGCGGAGGATTTGAGAGTTGTAAATTATAATGATAACGCAACCATCAAATCGACAACCGTTAGGAAACTAGAAAATACCAAACATTTGATGTTGTTACACAGACACCATGCGCATGTAAACAAACGCATGCAAGCACTCACAGGCAACACACACAGACACCCTCAATGAGTGGGTGGGAGGGTGGGGTGGGGGGGTGGGGGGGTTGGGCATCCTGCGCATGGACGACTACAGGTAAACTGCGGCCGTTAGGGGCTTGAAAACCATAGCCTTTGAGCTGGGAGGCAAACACATAAGCTCTAGACTATCCCGTCCCAATACATGGGCGTGCACTACAGAAAGAAATACAGATTAAAAAAATCAACAGCTAGCATAGTGCCTGTGTAGAAAGATCAGTAACCAACGTCTGCATGACTGTGGATGAAACAGTGCACTATTATAACTGTATGCACCACAGGGGGTGGGGAGTGTGTGTGTGTGTGTGTGTCTGTGTGTGTCTGTAGAGCCAAAGGGTCACTAAGCGAAGAAAATGTTGTTTTTTTAGTGTACGGGTGGCTTTGTGGGCTATTAGTGCACACCGTCCAGCGGCCGCGCGCACACACACACATACACACACACACACACACCACACACACACACACACACACACCACACACACACATACACACACACCACACACACACACACACACACCACGCACACACACACACACACACACACACACACACACACACACACACACACACACACACACACACACCACACACCACACACACCACACACCACACACATACACACACATACACACACACACCACACACACACACATTCACACACACCACAGCGGCTGCACAGTGTGTGTGTGTGTGTGTGCGTGTGTGTGTGTGTGTGTGTGCTGAACCAGCCGGACACCTCTGCCATCCATCAGAACGGCTATCTCCTCTCTCTCTTCTCATCACTTCTCTCCTCTCTCTTATCATCTATTCTCTCCTCGTCTCTCCCCTCTTCTCTCTTCTCATCTCTTCTTTCCTCTCTATCCTCACTTCTGTTCTCTCTCCTCTTTATCTCTCTCCCCTCCTCTTTCTCTCTCTCTCTCTCTCCTCTCTTCTCCTCTACTCTCCCTCTTCTCCTCTCTCTTCATACAGTCGAATGAAAGAAGCATTAGAAAATAAGCAGTGTACACTCTTCATGTACTGGAAATGGCATTGTTGCACTCATGGGTCATGTGTGTGTGTGTTGAGTTATGGAGTCCGCTGGCTAAAGGTCTGGTGAGACCTTTAGCCTCAATAACATCTGTTGTCTCCAAGAAAATGGTGAGGTGTGTTCAACAGTCAGATTCTGCCCCTGATGATGGAAAAACATGTAATGCAAGTGCAATGCAGCATACAGTCAATGATACAGCTAATGCATCAAATGTATAACAAGCACATATAGGGACAACTGTACAGATATTAACAACAATGATGTTAACTAAAAAGGAAAAAAAAAGGAAAAATATCATGTATGTTTGGATTTAGTCTGTCTTTGTCTAAAATCCCCTTAAAAACATATATATTTTGGTACTTTTTGTAACGCTATATGTGCTTGTTGTAGTTGTGGTACATTTATAAAGACAGTATTGTATACCAGATTCACGTTTCATCATTTCTTTCTCTTCAATCTCTTATTACGGTGCCCATGCTCCCCACAGGATCTCCACCCCCCCCCCCCCCCCCCCCCCCCCCCCCCCCCCCCCCCCCGCCCCCAGTAAAGCCCTGTCCATCCAGCGTGAAGAGCAGGGCTGCAAATAAGAGATCCCTAGCTGAGTTCCCCAACCACTCCCCACCGATCCCTATGTACACAGTCATACACCACCAGCCCCTCCTCACCCCACTATTACCACCACCACCACCCACAAGTGTTAACTCCACCACCACCACCACCACCACTACTTCCTCCTCAACCCACCATCACCACCACCACCACCTCCTTTACCCACCACCACCACCTCCTTTACCCACCACCACCATTCCCACAACCACCCCCATCACCACCACCACCACCACCATACCTCCCCCATCCACTACTACCACCACCACCACCTTTACCTTGCATCACCCTCTCCATCACCACCATCCCCACCAATACCACCACCGCCACCACCATCCATGCCTCATAAGCCAGGGCAGGGGCCGACGTGATGTGGAGCAGAACTGTCCTTCCCTCCCCTCAGCAACACGGCATGGCCCTCATTAGTCCAGGGACTGTTTCCACCTAGTCATGCGGCCCTGGAGAGCTGGTGTTTATCAAGCCTTTTTATCCATGGCCCTAGTGGTCATTACCGGGGGGGGGATGGTCAGTGTTTCCTGTCCAGACTTAATAAACGTCACACAACACCAGTGCAGTTATGGTTTTACTGAGCTCATGGTGGAGGTCATCTCTTCTCTCTCTCTCTCCCATGAGGATGTGAATGAGGAGGAGGAGTCAGACAATGGCTAGGTCATTCTTCTTCTTCTTCTTCTTCTTCTTCTTCTTCTTCTTCTTCTTCTTCTTCTTCTTCTTCTTCTTCTTCTTCTTCTTCTTCTTCTTCTTCTTCTTCTTCTTCTTCTTCTTCTCCCTCAAGGTTTCTGTCCTTACAATAGGCTTGTAGCATTTTGTGAGTGTGTAGCATTTAGTCAAAATATAAAGGACATTCATTGATATGATTATTAATAGATGTATTATGTATGTAATGTATGTAATGTGTATTAGAAATGTTTGTCTAGCCTGACATAGCCAGACCAAGTGTATTAGTCTGGAACCTCTCGGTTAATTTTTGATTTCCATGGGGCTGTATCAATGGATTCAGATCAAAATACCTGTGGACACAAATGGTTAGACCTACAGCCAATCAGAGCAACGGAACGTGAAACACTTCAGCGCTAGCCATCTTGCTAGTTTATAAAAAATACCTCAAAGGCGCTGCCACAGGGCGCTCCTCTTAACAGTCATCGTATGAAACCCATTCCATATTAGATAAACGGTTGGGATTTGCCCGGCCCGGGCCAGGTCTGCTGGAAATCTGTCTGAACAAGAGGGGGGCAGATGCATATGCCAGAGCAAATAAAACATGAGCTTGCAAATTTGTCTGGATCTCTATGAAGCTATAGCTTAAGAGGATAGGTTAAAGGGTTTGAATCCCAGCTGAAATATTGTGGTTTCAAATAGCACGTTAGTTGAGAGTACAGTGAGGAAGAGAGAGAGAGAGAGATAGAGAGAAAAAGAGAAAAAGATCAAGTCAAAGCGTGATAGATATAGAGATAGGTAGACAGATAAAGAGATACATAGAAAGAAAGAGAGAGATTGAGAGATTGAGAGAAAAAGATATATAGGGAGAAACAGAGATAGATAGGGAGAAAGATATATAGGGAGAAACAGAGATAGATATAAAGAGACAGATAGAGAAAAAGTGTCAGAGAGATAGAGAGAAAGCGAGAGACAGAGACAGAGATGAGAGGCTAGTTATTTATGCAGGATACAACTATGTATACTCGTCTTTTCTCCCTGTCTAACCTTGCCCAATGCATCGGTTTGTGTGATACTCCAGAGTCAATAGGCGGAACCAAGCCCCCTGGGGATAGGATCAGAGCTACTGTACACGGCGGTACAGCAGGGGGCCGCATTACCGCGCGCTGGGCATGTGTAACGACAACAAGGGCCCGGTCTTTTCGGCTACTTTCGTCTGCTCCGCCCCTGCTGTGACATCAACACAAGCAGAAAAAAGGTCACCCATGTTGAACCATAAAATAAGGAACATGTGCTAAATCGCAGTTATGCTAAAATACGTGATGAAACATCTTGTGTGCATCTATACATGGAGATGTGTGAATGTATTTGTTGCTAATGAGCAACGTAGCCTTATTAAAATGTGTTACTCTGCTCTTTCTTCTCCTGCGATAATAATAAAAAAAAAAAACATGGGGCCCCGACGCCAACAGCGGCCCTCTTCAATTTGCGCCATGTGCACGGTTTAAATGAGACAATAAAGAGAAAAGACAGTTAAATCTCTATCCGTCCCTTGATGGGAGAGAAAATAACCTCGCTTTATGGGCTGTGCCACAAAGCAGAAAATTAGTTCCTGAAAAAGACATTAGCAACTTGCTTGTTTTATTGTGTGACATGCCCTCTCGTGACCATTACTATACACTTTCCTTTCTTTTGTCTGATAGGGAAACATACTGGGGGGTGTGGAATGTGCGTTGGGCGAGCCAAACTCACATAACAAGCTACACACCCACATACACGCACACACACATACATACATGCACACCGTAAATTTGCCAGGTTGTGTAGTGTGAAATTGCTTAACAAACATTTGGTTGTGTGTGAATGGATACAAAAATGTAAATAGTAATGTCATTTTAATCGCAATACACTGATAGTGTATTCGGAAAATGCTTATTTCATCAACGTTAAATGCAACAATGCTTTATGCAACCTGTCAACACACTGGCAGAAAGCACACATCACAGGGAAACGCTGCTGTAATAGTCCCCTGCTTTGCTGAGGAATAAGCATTAAATTTCTTCTCAAATCAGCGCAGGCCGACTCAAATGGTCTGACAACCTCATAATAAGTGTGTTGACTTCAACCTTTCTGTCGTTCACATTTTAAATCAAACCTGGTCAACTGCAGGACACAAAGCAAGGTCCTCTGTTTTTTAGTTACTGCACATTTCTTTAGAAAGCTCCCTCAAGTAATTTGTATTTGTATTCCATTTGACCTTTACAGGTTAGAATAATTCACCACTAACGGTATTTCACCCGTATTTGAACTTGTTTGCCATCAGTCTTTAGAAATTAATCTAAAATGTGTAAGACTACTAGACCTGAAAATACTAACTGATATCAGGACAAGTTGTCTGCTATGTTTTTTTTCTTTTTGCTAATTATGATTTTGTTTATGATTTTGGTAATTATTATTGTTATCACTATTATTATTATTATTATTATTGTTATTATTAGCTTAACTAACTGTAGCTGCCATTTATTAATAGATAACTTTAATCCCATTATTTGTAACATCTGTTACAGACAAGCTCTGTTTGAGTTAGTTATTACTT
>JACYXH010000586.1:105000-250000 GCA_026745465.1 Lota lota
GTCTTCTCAGTGTCCTGCTCCTTTGTTTTTTTGTTGAGGATGAGATTGAGGTTGTTTTCCTGGAACCATGATGTCAGGGTTCTCACCTCCTCTCTGTAGGCTGTCTCATCTTTACCAGTTATCAGGCCAATGACTGCCGGCGTTGACACCAAATGTATGATGGTGTTGGAGCTGTGATTGGCCACACAGCCGTGCGTAACCAGGCGGTACAGGAGGGGGCTGATGAGCACGCAGCCCTGTGGGGCTCCAGTACTGAGAATCGGTGTGGAGAAGGCATTGGTGCCCATCCGCACACGTCAGGAAGTCCAGAATCCAGCTACACAGGGTTTGGTTGAATCCTAGGTCCAGGAGCTTAATGATGAGCATAGAGTGCACAATGGTGTTGAATGCTGAACTATAGTCAATGAACAGCATTCTCGGATATGTGTTCCTCTGGTCCAGGTTGGTAAGGGCAGAGTGGAGGATGTTTGACTAGCCGCTCGAAACACTTCACTTTTTATGGTGCTTTCAAACATGAGCTATAGGAAGCAAACCAAAATACAATGCATTGTGGGTGGAATGTACACTTTTGCCAAAAGAGGAAATAATAAACAAATCCAGGTATTCGAGAACGTTTCCTAGATTAAAATGAGTCCGGTCATACGTGGTGCAATCAGGAGGTGCAAGCGCTCATCAAAATATAGTTGGACGACTATGTATAGCTCGTGGTCCAATCTCTTGCGGTCACTCTCAAAAACACAGACGTTTTACATTTTTCAGTGACAAATTGGTGGAAATCGGGTTATTTTTTATTTTATTTTTCATTTTACATAGCAAGGAAGCATTGTGAGTTTCCCTTCCGATTTTCTGTCCAATAGACGCGAGGTGTTTGATTAGGTTCGCCTAAAACGGTCCTGTGTGAAGGCTAACCGAACCAAATGAAAATGAAAGAAAAGTATCAACTTCACCACTGAATCAGACCGAGTCCACAAAACTAAAGGTGTGAAAACACCCTTAGTTTTCTTTCTTTAGGGTGCAGACGTTGGTCTCCTTTGTGAATAATTCTGGTACAGATTAATACAACGCAGCTTGGTTGATGCCATGTCAACTGAATATTACCAGACTATTTCACAGCTTCCACTACTTCCGTCAAGTCGAACCTCAGTTCATCTTAAACTATATTGTTCAGTAATAATTCCCTATAATTATTAAGGTTGGCTCTACTCTACAAATGGCTCAAATTCCCATTTCACTTGTTTCCCTGGGATACTTGACAGGACATTTTTCTGTCTCATACAAAATGTATTGTCAAATGGTCGATTTGGGTGCTCTGTATAATACATCACTTATTAATATTCAGCAGTATTAGAACAACAAGTTTGTTACTCGATGCATATCATGTCATATCATACGTAAGCTGTATATTTGTTTACAAATAAGATTCAGCACTGCAACACAGTCATTTGTAGTGCTGTCCACAGTCCAAAGCCGCAATAAATTGCACCATACAAGGAACATGGTGGAGAGTCCTGAAACTTGACGATAGCCCAAAACTTTGGACTATCTTCACCCGCTTTTCGAAAGGTTTTTTCGTCTGCTCTGCCTTCGCTCGCTAGGCCAGATAAGAGGGGCAAAGGCCTGTTTGGAACCTCAGCACAAAACAAGCCTAATGGCCCTAGATCATGTTCTCTCTCTGACATGCCATTAGGTGCTAAATGTTAGGAATTGCATTACTGCAGCTTCTAAGATTAAGAGTGATAAGGTGAGGCTGCTTTTCCCTCGCTCCCTCTCTCTTTCTCTCCCTCTGCGCTCACCAGCAGCGCGGTTCGTTCTTTTCTGTTGATGAATAATTCAGAGCAAGCAAATCAGCCGCCACCAAAGATAAACCTCCTCTTCGAGTGCAGCTGATTTTGATCCGCTCTCCTTCCTCGTCGTCGTCATCGTTGTTGGGACTGAAGGGTGTTAAATGAGCTCAGAGTGTAAAACACAAACGCGTTCCATTACTATAAAGAATCCAACTTGTCACAACACAGACAGGAAGAGGAATCCTACAGTTAATTAAATGTCTGCTCGGTCTGAGTTGTGTCTCATTGATGGACCTTAACCTTTATGAAAAAAGAGAGTTTTTCTTAATTGTTTTACTTTGGTATGGACTGTTTTCATGTGTCTCAGAGTTGAACTAGTAGTGTCCCTTACATTCCAGATGGAATTCTGGATTCTGGATTCTGTAGCTGACTGTGGCCAAGTAGGGGTGGGATGTCTCTTTTTCGGGGTGCGTTGGCCCAGTTTTGAGCTTGAAACTGTGGGCGTGTATGTTTGGAACAAGCAGGCACAGTACTGTTACTGTAACAAGGATTCAAACCGTACAAACTATGTGCAAACCAAGTACATTTTACAGAGTGCAGATACATTCATTTATTTGGATATGTGACATTGTTATGTTCTTGTTATGCAACTTCTCACTCTAGTAGCCTACTGTCGCTAGAGGTTGGAGGACACAAATTGAACATTTCTATTATGATGTTGGTCTTGATTGAAGTTCATATTGCAAACACATAAACATGCCTGATAAGTGCTTTACGCCGCGGAGCTGAAGTACATTTTTCGAAAGTCCTTTAAAGCGCTTAGTCAGAACAAGAGAGACAAAGTCTACGGATCACTGGATCCACCTTCTTTTTAAACATATCAGCTGTGATTGCTACGGATGATAAGCGATTATGAACACGCTCCATTAAGCCTAGGCCACAGAATGCAGCAGGGGAGACAGGGCATTACAAAAATCGCCAGACCAAACGCCGGTCTATATCAGGGGTTGCGTGTCATGGAAGAGGAAACACAAGTGCCATTGTCATACGGAAGAAAGAAAGTTATGCAAATACATAATATGGTAATGTGCTCTGTGTAATGCTCATTGAAGACAATGAAATAGACATAAATGCTTGCAATTAGTAAAGGGAGGCAGGCTATTTCATCTCTACTCTATTTTGCCTTTGGGTAGACAGACAATGTAATTTGTTCCTATTTTTCTTGAATTTGTGTACAAAGCTAGGGATCAAGTTGTCAACCCTTATTGTAGAAGGATTTGGTAGTAATGACAGAATGCAATCCAAACTCCTTTATGAATAAATGGTGTCTATCATTTTAATTTAGAGGCAGTGTAAGATATGGAAGTTTCTGATATTGTCATGGTTGTCTCTCTCTTGGTGCTGAATGGCAGAGAGCAACATTATATAAAGCGCAAGGTAAAAAAATCGGATACTTTGAATTGCTATTTTACATCCCTATTTTAACTTTTGGTGTGATGTTGATTAGCCAAAATCGACCCTATAGTGACATCACACTAGGAGTGCCCACCCTGATGTATTGTGAAGCTGCCTACCAGTTGGTCTAGTACACTGGGTAGATTGGTGGCAAGTTGATCTATCTATCATACTACATGGGGATGGACATTCCTACGTGTGATGTCATTAAAAGAGCAATTTTGAAATGGCTTGTAATGGCTAATCAGCATCACACCTGGTGGTAAAATAGGGGCCGTTTTAAGACGTTTCCAAAATGTTTCAGAAATCCAAACCGTTGTGGGTTACTGATGAAGTCAGTTGGCGTCCAAATCTGTTGGACGCCACACATCTAACAGACATGCAGAGTCACGAAGGCAATGGAGATGGTTCTGCCCTCTGGTTTTAACTTCACTGCATCAACTTAATGGGCTCCCTGCTGTTTCTTACAGGGGGAAGCAAAGAGAAGGGCTACGTGTGCTGTTACAGAAAAAAACCTTTGCGTTTTCAGTCAGTATTTCTTGGTAAACGCTTCCGATAACTACTAGTACAGACACTTTCATCCAAAGCACCTCGAAGTAAGTTTGGATACAAATCATTAAGACAATCCCAGTGTATTTGTGCATGAAAGTGATTAAAACATCACAGCCTGTGAGCCATCATACTAGTTGGTGATTGTCTAGATTACCGCTGAAACAGACATCCACGTGTGTGTGAAGAGTTAATAAAATAATTGGGAGAGTGAGCTGTGAGCTTATGTCTTGGCAGCTAATTTAAATCGCACCACAAAGTACAACAGAAATCCAAAGGAATAATGGCACCTGTATATTGTGTGTAAGCAACCAAATAAATAAATAAATGAATAAAAAAATTTATCATGCTCTTCCTACACATCCACAGCTTTTTTCACACTAGTTCTGCACTCATCTGCCATTAAGACGCCAGCATGGGAAACTTGAATTCTCACAGCAGGTTGGAGGATGATTCCTCCACCACCACACGGGTGATTGACACCATTGTGCCAGCTGGTCTCTGTCATCTTTAATGATTCCTCCATGGTCTGCAGCTTCACAAAATTCATACCAATTATTATATTCAGGTAATTTTGCTTCCACCAAATAAAATAAATCCATCTATGAAAACTGCCTATAGCTTAGCTTTAAGGTATTGGCTATACAGCCTGTCAAGTGACAAAACATGTTCCTGTGAATCTGTGATTCATACGGATGTATTTAACAGATTTAAATCATGTATAGCATTGATCCATACTTGCATGGAAACACCAAACCAGTACCCAGTTGAACTAGTGCTGTTTGCCTCGGTGTATGGGGGAGATTAAAGTATATAAAGATATTAGAAAATAACATAATGTAGGCTTACAGATATCAAAACAGTTATGAGTTGACCATGTAGCTTGGAGTAAACACTGGAAGTAAGACATTTGTTTTGTTAAAAGAAACGAAAGATTGTTATTTTCTGTGAACTTTATTGTTTCCCTTTTGGGATTTGACCTATCTATGCACAGTGGCCAGCCATAGTGCTGCGATCAGGGTCCCATTTCTGCTCTGCCTTGGCCCAGGGCCTTGGCAGGGGTATCTAACCTAACATGTTGGATGAAATGCTGGTTCCAGATCTTGGACCTTCATCCCGTGCGAGCCATTTTAGTTTTTGTAAGAGCCAGGAAATGGAATTGCCAAAGGTTTTGCAAAGTGGGAGTTCTCTTTAAGCAATCTATATGGGTAATTTTGCATTGAACACATTCAAAATTAATTCATTCAATCAAAGTATCTAAATAAATGTAGGGTGTCAGCTAATATCCGTTGCAGATTTATCTTTTAAAAACTCCCAATGCTGCATATTTTGAGGTTTAATTTACAAATTATTTTGGTATCCTGGATGAATCCAAAAAATATTTCCCCGGATGAGCTTATCAAGAAACACAATTTGAATCTGCTTATTATGCTAGTATAGCTTTCGATCACAACCTTGTACTGGAATCAAACTTCTCACGCTTTTCGTTTTTTATTAACTGGGGCCCGAGTCTTTCTGATTTGCTTTTGCATCTTAAATCAGTGAGATAGTAATCAGTCCTTGTTGGTGCAGGGGGTGTAATTAGCTTTTATTAGAGAGTGCACGTGCTGTGCATCTTCAATTAGTTCAAGGAACATTTGGTTTTATCTGACACAAGGAGTACCTCTAAATTTAGACCGCACATAGTAGAGTCAAATCAGATGTTCGTGTTTGTATTTTGTTTTTGTTTGTTATTTGTGTACTTTTATATGAGTGTAACAAACGGCTGTTAATCTAGCTCAGTTTAGAGTTTTGTATTTAGAAACACGTGTTCCTGAATGCACAATGTATATGTATATATTTAAACGTTTTTCTGTATTGCTTGAAAGCACTTTGTTAAAAAAAAATATATATATATTAAAAGTTTTGCATTTCAAAAGACGGAAAACAACCAGCATGTTTATATGGGCTTAGAGGAAAAGCAGTGGTTTAGTTGTAATGTATTCTTCCACAGAGCTTTAAGTCTTTGCTTGTTCTCATACATCCTATCCATCCTTTTATCATCTCAAACCCTTGCATGCAGATGGTGCTAGGCTGATTCCTTTTTCCCCTCTCAAGAATCTCTTATTTTCTGTTTGGTGTCAATTTATGCAGATAATCAACATATTGTCAGGATGGTGCAAAATACAAACCCAAAAGCAGAGAAAGTCCAAAAAGATTTATTTGAGGCAGGGCAAGGCTTCAGCTCAATCAATAACAAAAATTAACTCCTGTTTCTCAGGAGGAGTGCAAAAACACAAAAGATCCAAACAAAGAAAAGATCCAGGTCAAGAGCAGTCATGGGTCAAAGGTCAAAACAGTAGGCAAATCCAAAAAACAGGCAGGCAGAATACAGGGCAACGTGAACTGACTAGGCAAGCTAAGACCAAACATAAGAACAATCGGACAACATGGCACTGAAAGCACAGGACATAAATAGGTTGAGTGATTAGCACAATGACAAATAGGTGAGCAGGAAAAAGGGCAGGAAACAGACAATGGCAGGATGTACAGGTGAGGGGCGGAGACAGGGGCACAACAGAAGTAGGCACATGGTAGACAACACAAAATAACCAGCAGGAGGCCACAGAGTCACTGAGTCCCAAAACATAGGAGCTGACACATATAGCCTATTGGGATTCCAAATCATCACAAATCTCATCGTACTTGGTAAAACAATGAGAAATCCATACTTATAAAAGGCTTATTATAATAATATGTCTTAAAATAATGTACCATTCACAAATAGCACATTTGATCAAATTCCCCAAAAATCGAACATTACAATCATAAATATGCATTGACCTCAATGCCATTTCCCTATCAGTCCTTTAATAGCAACTACAAAGCAAGTAGTTCCAAAATATGCACACTTTAAATTAGTATTGTTATGTAAATGATGTACCGTATTCTTCAAAGAGCATCTTAATACATACTTCTCTCCTACTAGCCAATCTTGTGGGTGAGTACATGTGGTGTGATTATATTGCCATGCTGTTCATCGCTCTGAATTATATTCCGTATTGTTACATTGTGCTAATAAAACTTTGGATGAGGACAAGCTGTGCTAATGACAGTTCTCTGCTTTAGATCTTTGAGATATTTTCTTTAAACAAATGATTCCCGTAGAAAATTAAGCTATTTTGATCCTTTGTTGTCTGTCTGTGAAATTACCTCCATATCTACTGTTTTGCGATGTATGTTATCATGTTTTGAATAATATGGTTGCAAGTTTACAACGAGCCAATCTTCAAGTCTGTTCACGACTGCTTTCTGGCGAGGCCCACCATTCCTCACGCACGTTTGTCTTGCTACGGCTTCTCGATTATTACCAGCGTCTCGGCACTCGGCGCTCCACACAAAGCCTGTTTTAAGTGCTGTCTTCCCCAAGCTTGAGCATCCATTGCACAGTTGCTGTGTTGTTGTTTTTGTTTGATGCTGGACATAAAAGTATCATTATTTTAACCAAAAATAAAAAGTTTCTCTCCTTTCAAGTTTGAATGTAAAGCTCCACAGGAGATGGGGTGGGGTGGGGGGGGGGGGGGGGGGGGGGGGGGGGGGGGAGCGGGCCATGCTCAAAGGCATTACAGTTGGATTGCTGTTTCCAACACGAGGGTTTGTGGTCGGATCACTTAATGACGGCCTGTACACGTGGGCGCCCCTTCCTGGGTGCAGTTCCGGCTTTCTGCCTCCCAAACCCCACTGTACGATGTGTCAACATGCATCATTAGCAGATGTTCTCAGAGGATTCCTGCGATTGTTTTGGTGGTGGAGGTTTTTTTGGAAGCAGGAGAAGAAGGAATACTGCAGCGGCTATGAAGGGGGCTCGTTCGAGGGTGATGCAAGCAGAGCCACCTGCAGCTCAACAGAGGGCGGTAGACATTAGCCAGGCTCAGTTCTGTCAGCTAGCTCCATTCAGACGGTTTAGTGGAACATATACGCTACTACGACCGTGAATGGAGAAAATGGTTACACAGTATATAGGAAAAGCCTCTTGCCCCCAGGGTGGTTGGCCAGTGAATTGAAACGCCATGAAAGCTTTAATAATGAGCACAGACGCCCCCCCCCCCCCCCCCCCCCCCCCCCCCCCCATCCCAATACAGAGGGGTACAAGATTCTCTGATTACACGTACCAATACCAGCAGGGGGTATAAGACATGTGCATACCACAGTGGGCATGGCGACATGAAATAGAGAATATTTAGATGCTTGAGCAAATACACAGAAGGAAAGTTTCCCATGCTGACTATTATGTTTAAAAAAAGTAGTTTATTGTGTATTTATAACCAAAACATACTAACATGAACATTTGCCCTACCCTTATGCTAAAATTTGCCCTAGCATTAACCTTAACATTAGCCCTATCCTAACCCTAATGGTGGAATAAGCTTAATCTTCCCAGGTGGAAGATTAAGGCCTTGTTCAAAACGCTACCCTGGGCCCCTCACCCAAGGACATGTTTAACAAATGGTTCCAAAACAGATTTTCCACTAATCATGAAACACTAAGACAAAGAGTTATAAGCCAAGATGGGTTTAATTTAAAACAGTACAGAATGTTACTGAAAGCAGTTTATTAATACTAGAATAATAAAAGTGGGTCGTCAAACACAGCACATTGTATTTTAACAGGTTGATTGGCCATGGACCGACTGCAATGAGGTTCACTTACTAGTATGTGTTGGTGACCAAAATGAAACGCACAGCACACAAATGATAAGGAAAACAACAAAAGGTTGATCTTGCGTAAACACACTCACAACCAAAGCAAAACGGTGTCAGGTGTAGAGCAGGGCTCACTATCCCACAGCCATTCCACCACAGTGCAGCCATGACCTGTGGACGAGTAAAAAAAAAAGAAGCAAGGAAACACACAAGCAAAGACGTGGTCGTGCTAACAGCTCGATCGAAGCTCACGCTTTCTTTTGTCGTCTTTTTATGATGTTTATGAAAATGAAAACTTTCATTTTCCTATTCAAGATTTCTTTCTTCTGAAGCCATAAAATGCATTTCGTAAGGATCTTTTAAGAACACGCACCAAAGTAAAATGCATCTGTTATCAAGAGGCTTGATACTTTGAATTGTTCAAAGGTTAAGGGTGTCAGAGATAACCTGTCAGCTCCCATTGCAGAACTTGCAATTTTAGCACCAGGAATATACAGAGATCTTTTACAAATCCACCACAAAGAGAAAGCGGCTGTTTGTTGCCATGCAATGTGCAAATTGAATTCAAAAGATGCTGCAGGCCAAGGTAGATGACTTGAAAGATAAACTTAACACTTCTTCTAAATACAAGGAAAAGTTATTAATTATGTTAAGTGGTGCTCCAGTGTTAAGCACGTTACATGTTATGCAGTTTGTTTTTTGGGGTGCATAATCCCATTGGGCAGGCCCCACAATAATTTAGAGGTGTGTATCCAAAGTATGTTTGTCATGTTTCATTTCAAAATGTTAAGATATGGATTTGCCGCCATGTTCACACAGACAGGTGTATGTAGGCTATATGCAAAGGTATAATAATTGCAATATTTCATAATGTTTGGAACATTATGCCATTATTAAATAGCCTGTTGCCATGTTGAATTTGTTACACAAAAGTGGACAATAAATACTAATTGAGGTCACTGCATTGTTTATATACATGTACAGCTTATTTACAACATTGTAACAAATAATTTATAAAACATGATACAATTATCAGATAACACTTTAACAACTTATGTATGTTTTTATAAATCGTAATGTGCAATTCAAGAGCTAATGTTTTGAAAAATTACTTATAAAGGTATTTTTATTTCTTGGTTATCATTCAGATATAAATGTTGAACTAATATTGTTGCTAATGATGGAATAATCAGATTCTAACATCTATAATATAATAAGTAATATGTAATTGATGTTTAAATCATCTTTAATCAACTGCTTGTGAATGTTAGCATTAGGGTATATCTTAATGCCAATGTTAGCCCTAGCCATATTGACGTTTACCCTTGCGTAAACATTTGCTGCTGGTATAGATTTGTTCTACGTTTCTGTTGATGCAATTTTTCCTATTCTAAATTTTTCAAAAACTGCAAGAAACGAGGAGAAGCAATCGTGACTAATGATCAAGAAATAAACTGAGAGCAAAAAAAAAAGCTTATTGCAAACATACTTATATAATTAAACCACGCCTTTTTAAAAGGTCACTAGAGTTTATCTTACAGCAGAATATTTATTTACTAGCTTGTTTGTTTGGGACCAACTGCTGACTTAGCTGACAGCCGTGCATCCTGAGGTGTGTTTTCAGTGAATAGATGAAAGTGTAGGTTGCGCAGATAAGGGCAGCAACCCAGTGATATATGGAGGCCCACACCCCTATCATGATGCTTTAATAATTAAAAGGGTGAAAAAGCCGTACTTAGTTCAAATTATTTTAGTTTCTTTCTTTCTCTTTGCACAATGCAGAGGCCATGCTGTAATCTGTGTGAAACTCAACAAGGTGCCATCGATAATTCATTGATTCTGTACAGACCTCAGCCAAATATACAGTGGTAAATGGTTTTTATAACGCTCCATATGAGATATGAAAAAACAATGGTGTGGTGCATTGCTACACTATTGAAATATATTTGGTCTTCCATAGGATTCTTGTGAAATATCTCAAAAAATAACTTCATGGCTCTCTGAGAATTTTCACAGATACAGAGCTAATGAAAATGCAGGATTGGGCTAAAGATAGAAAAATGATGAAGCTTTGTAGTCCATACCATTTACACATTATTTGGCAGATGACACCCATGAACTAATTATAACAACATCTGAAGGTCCTCTTCAGTTCTCCCAATGTATTTAAATCTGCATACTTCATTTACATAAAACATCAAATAAAATGCAAAATACCAACCCAAATTCTAGCTCACTGTCCTATCCGATTGTCAAAGGGTGTTCTATCCCTGCCCCATCTCTTAATAGAGCGCCAAAGCTAGGAACAGGTTAACGCTATAGTGTGACAGTGGCTTGCTCAATTGTAGATCGCCTGGGAGATTCGCCACAGGCGACAGGGCTGGATCCCTCCCAGCCATAGCAGGGGTCCTCAAATCCATGATGGAGGACTTGTCATGACTAAGGGGTGTGGCGAGGGGCTAGGGTGGTTCGTAACAATGTCCTGACAATAGACTAGTCTGACAGCCAATGAGGTGTGAACTGTCAGCACAGCCGCACATTAAAAGATTCTGGTAACCGGTGTAAGGTGAACAGCGGATTACACATAGTGTTGACGAGGAAGGGAAAAGAACATCATGCTAAGCGTTCCAGATTAAGGGGGATCTTTGAATGTGAAGCCCCGCTTTAAAGGCAGCCAGTAAATTCCTCAGAAATTCCTTATGTATAGCAGTTTATTTTCCTTTATTTTGTGTCAAGAGTAGGAGCCATACTCTTCTACGCTATCACAAATCCATTTTTGACTGGAAATTAATTCAGAGACTATTAATTTCATATCTCACAGTCACCAGATGTCTGCAATGTTCCCAGATACACCCTGTTAAATGAAAGCAAAGTAAGGCAGGTAATTTCATTACCGCCATAAACTGTGTTTTTCTTTGAAACCCCCCACTGGTGGAGAAGGGTATATGTATATTTCCCCCCCCCCACTGTCATCCCAGTAGCTCTTGTTCTGACATCATTAAACTGAGGCTAACTGAAAGAGTCCCCAGAGGTGGAGCTGACATTCAGATATCCTGTCCACTATGCTAACTACTGAGGGTGTAAGTGGTCCCACCTGGCATGGATACTTCTGCTGTCTGGGTCTCTTTCTCACCAGGTTCCTGTAGAGATACAGGGAGAAGGATCCGGTCTCTCTCAGACACGAAACCAAGCTGTTTCATTTACAAATGTCAGCAAGTGAAACAAAGCCATTCATCTATTTTCTTAACCGTCCGGCATTAAATAATGAATGGCGGCCATCTAAGATGTAAAAGCCATTTTCTGGCTCTACTATGGTGTTTTTTTTATATATAATGCTTCAATACAAACAGGAGCATGTGACAGCTATTCAATAAATATCCACTTATGTTTTTCCAAGTGGTGTGATATTACCCTAAGGTGCCATAACACTTGTGCAAGTTATTGACTGTGTTTAAACAAATATGCTCTCTCCCTCTTCTTATGTACCCCTGAAATTTTTATAGCTTGCGGACATGGATGAAATTTCATTTTTGGATGAAAGGGTATACTCGGGAAGATTCTGCATTATGTCTGTCAAATAAATGATCTATGATTCTGGAAATGTTTAGTTTTTTCAGGCGACTCGATGCCAAAGTCATGCCGTGTGGGCGTGCTGGACTTCTAAATGATTGTTGTCTCCATTCCTTCTTTTTCTTTTTAAACACATTTGTTGGAAATCACACACTAGTTTACTCAATCTAGAAGAATTGCCTATTTCCGAAATGATTGGAGCATATCATGTTGCTGGCAGTGAACTGGGACACCATGTACTAATATGTTGACAGCTAGCCAGAAGGACAAAAAAGGACCAATGAGTTTGTTCGTTTTTTGCCAAGTTAAACAATAGTTGGACCTCTGCAGTCGATTGGTCAGAAGCTATATGATGACTTCATCACATCTCTTGACTGCACTTCACTTGCAAATACAACAAAGTTGAAAGATTCCACTATAATGGGGATTTAGGTTGTTGTCTACGCCAGCACAGAAAAGTGACTTCATGTTGCAGACATGGGACACAAAAAAGTGACTTCATGTTGCAGACATGGGACACAAATCAATATTGGTGGGGATCACAACTGTAGCTTTCATCTTTGTTCGGAAGTCAAACAATATACCAAATGGTCATTGATGGCTGTAGTACTTCAAATTAATATATTTTAATAAAAAACATAATTTTACTTATAGTACTGTATAATTAAATTGTAGTCATACATGTAAGGTACGAAGGTGTGTTTTTGAGAGGATCTGATAAGCCAAAAATGTTTAGCCATTGACTTTTTCAATAAAATTAAGAACATCCATTAAAAGTGTGATTGCTTTTTGTTTTACTTTCACTTTGAGGCTTAATATGAAAACAGCTTACCGAGGGAAAAAATGATAAAAAATTTATGAAAATGTTTGTGATATTTTCACTCTCACATCTAGAGAACAATATAACTTTGCCATGTGATTAAACATGTTTAATTGACATCTCATTACAAAAAAACGACCCAAAGAATAGCTGAGTGGACAAATCATACTGGTGATAATGCATCCTGGGGTCAACCTAAAACCTATCCTAAAACGAATGTTTTCAAATTAATCCTTTATTCAGACATCAGAGGAAGGCTGTGGATTGAGCTAATGCAGCTTGAGTCTTGAACTGATTCAAAGAGATATACAAATAATGGACACAAACTTCAAGGTATAAACACTATCAATAAATATAAGATTTAAAGATAAGTACATTTCGTCGTAACTGGCAAACAAATGTGAGCCCTGCAGCATAAAGACATACTTTGCCCCTAAAGTGTTTATTTAATCATAATTTCTGTAGACAATTGTGTCTACAGAAATCAAGTTTAGCAGTGGCAACGTGAAATATTACACAAAATGGTAAAACCTGTGTTACTCCTTTAACTATTATTTGTAATTCAATACACTTCCCACTTCCCATCTTCCTATTTGGCCGTCAAAGTAAAACATTTTGCCTCGTTAAGCTTTTTTCTCGAGCCTTTTAGGACATGCAATTTCAAAGGATATTTTTTGCACGGTTACTTGTGTAACTCAACTCAACTGCATACTACTACTACTGTTACTACGGCTACTGTCATCCATCCACCCTGATAATGAAGGAATATCATGGAGATATAGGACAACGCCTTTTTCTTTTAGTGCTGAAACTCATGATAATGTCCACCCCCTTTTTGGCACTCGTGTATTGCAGTTCCCAAGGATGGAAGTGTGCCACGTTACGGAAGCCAGAGCGACGTTTCACACTGTCTTTGATGCGTCTGGGAGCAATAAAGGAAGGAGGCTCTGTGCTCAGATACTGCTTGTTTCAACGTGTTAGGAAGGAAGCTATACCAATTGAACCCACTTAACTGGCTTTGTGAATGCAACAGTAATGAATAGTATTTTTTTGATTTTCTGTTTCTGTTATTCGGTTATTATCATCTTTTTAAATTGCTCACACAAAAATAAAACTGATCTAAAACTTCAATCTCTGGTCTTGTAGTAGGCCTATATATCTGACTTATTCTTTGCACTGGAATGATAAGGATTTTAATTCACGGGTAGTTGTCCACACAAATTGCATGAACCTAATTTGGCTAATATGTTTTATGAATACATGCTTTTTTCTAAGTTTCTAAGTGCTTGCTAGCAAGTCATACATCTCAGCATAGTGTGAGCTCATCATGTATCAGCGAGCCCTAGAACATTCTAGATGATGATACTAAGAATATTATACTTATTATTATCAATACTTCCCCATAGAAGAATATACTTCTTGCCAGAAGTTTTCTCTTCATTTACAATCAGATGCCAAGAGGAAGCACACGTCAAGACAACTCCAGACAAAGAATATAAAGTCCTGATGGTATGAAAATGGTCTCATGCAACAGCAGGTGAATAATCAGCATCTTAAAGGCATGGGGACAAGTGACAAGTAGCCGTTGCCAAAACCCTGTCCCTGTGCTGAAATGGGCGCCAAAGCGGCATTCTTATTTCCTGAGTTTAATAAAGAAACACACACAAAAACGTCCCACATAAAGGTCTCAACGTGATAACGGAATTATTGATTTGGCAAAGCAATTTTCACTCTCTCACTGTATGACAAAAGACACAGTTGTTGTCACTCATTGTTTGTTTGAGATAATATTGTTCATCGGGAGATTGTCAATACTGATAAAAGGAACAAATTCAACAGATGAAAGATTAATAAATTAATAAAAAATCAATAATTCTGCCGTCGTCCTCTGGAAAACTCTTTCGGAAGTTGTTTGGTTGCTTTGCTGTTGTTGCTCTTCGTTCAATGTTATCTTCTCCCCCATCTGAGTTCTTTGTCGTTCAACTCGTCACCTTCGGATCCTCTTAGCCCAGGTGGATTCACCTTGATGTTCTTCAGTGTTCTCCTCCAAACACACACACACACACACACACACACACACACACACACACACACATACACACACACACATGGACACACAAACATAAACTTGCGCAGAGACAGACAGAGACACATACGCACACAGACAGACACACACACATACACACACAAGCACAGAGACAGACACACACACACACACACACACATACACACACACACCTGGACACACAAACATAAACTCGCACAGAGACAGACAGAGACACATACACACACAGACAGACACGCACACACACACACACAAGCACAGAGACAGACACACACACACACACACATTAGACACATGCACACATTTGCACAGAGACACACACTCACATACACAAACACTCTTACACAAACTCACACAACACACACATGACAGTCCCCATACCTCTTCTCTATCCTCAGTCTCCCTAATGCACCACGCAGTGCTGGCACCAGCTACAGCAACATGGTGTAATTCCTCAGAGCGCTCTGCCATAGGGACCGCCCTGCTTCATATTCATGCCTGGAGAAGAGAGCGCTACTTGGCTGCACTTTTCTTCAGCAAGAGATTTTCCCGGCCTCAAACATACACACAGACACACACACACACACACACACATGCACACATAAGCATGTGTGCCCGAAGACGCTGCCATCCCTTTAAACATTCAAGTCATAGTTCAGTTAGGTGCCTGCTGTCAATTTTATTTATAAACTGCACTGACCTGGACTTTCACTGAGACAGGTTTGACCACAGCCCCCGCCCCACACACACACACACCCTTCCCATCTCATCTACACCATAAGAACCTCCAAAAACAGAGGGAATCCCTGCCTTCCAATCAATAGCATCTATCCAATCACAAACAATTAATAGTGTATAGTGATTAAAAAGGTTTTAATATTCAAAGTGTGTGTGTGTGTGTGTGTGTGTGTGTGTGTGTGTGTGTGTGTTTTTGTGCATTCTTTAAGGGGACACATCCTAGATTTACCCTAGTTTTCCCTTTGCCTTGCCCTTCTTTAGAGCAGAAAGGGGAGCACACAGACCAGGGAGAGTGTGTGCGTGTGTGTGTGTGTGTGTGTGTGTGTATGTGTGACAATGCGCTGTGATATTCACAAGCCCAAACGAGACTTCCCTGCGTGGGCATGTGAGTGCACGGGAGCCCTCTTAAAACAGATGCCCTGGAGAACGCCAAAGGAACAGTCACACTGCACAATGCGCTGACATAATGAGGACAGTGGCATACGTCTGCTATTAATTTTCAAGTTGGCTTCGTGGAGAAGAAGGAGGTAGAGGAGAGGAACATTGCAAATATGTTCTCCTGCCGCGCCGCTCATTATGTTATCATTGTATATACAGAGGGTTGCTTCATATTTCCAGGATTCATTTGCATAGCTCTCAGTTTTTTCTTTATGCGTCTTTACACACCTACTAATTCCCCGTAGAGCTTGTTGTTTCTCCCCATTGCCAAGACAGTAACAAGAACCTGGGCTGTTTGTTACCTCCAGGTGCCCTATGTCTATTTCTGCCGTGAAAATAATGAGAAATAGAATTGAGCCACAGCTAAGGTAAATAACTACGGTAAGGTAAATAGCAGAATGCCCATCCCCCCCCCCCCCCCCCCCCCCCCCCCCCTCCACCCTCCACCTCTTCATATTAATGTAACCTTTGTAGTTTGCACCGGTAATTATTAGCAATTATTTGAGGTTCAAATTCCATCCCGGTGTTGTTGAAGATATGTAGCCTTTATTTTATAATGCAATATATCCAATTTCACTGTCACTCAGTTGACACACTTTAAAATGTAAACGTGAGCTTTCAAAATAAATGTTAATTTCATGACATTACTTGTGTAATTTGTGTAAATAGATGTATTTATAAATTGTGAAAACGGAGATTTGAAGGGTTGTATTTTTAGAGTATGGAGATCCACTTGAAATTATGGATCGTATAATTAATTGCAATCAGTTGATAATGTGTCAAACATTATGAAAATCTACTTTGTTTGCTGGGCTCGAATTTGTTAATTTATATATAATAAGGTATAATTTTACAATGTATATCTATTAATATGAACAGTGCCTACATAAAAAATGTAATAGTTTACTTTTGAACTCTTTAACTAAGCAACACAGCTGCCAAGCCTCAATAAGTTATTATCGGTGCAGCTCACACAAAATACTTAACTAATGCTTTCTTACTACCTTAATTGATCAATCCAGCCATTACATGTAATTTATAAATGCTTAGTATGGCATAGATAGTCCTCACTTTAGATAAGCTCACACAAAATACTTAACTAATGTACCTAAGTACCTGAATTAATCATGAATTGCAGCATTATTAAGTGTTTATAAGCCATTATTAAGACATTGTAAAAAGTTATATTTTATAAATGATCTTATAAACCATCTAATCATTTTATTAATAGCTAATTTACTAATAAGTGATCATGTGTGAACAATGCTTCATAAATGAGGAATTCACTATTTAATATGTCTTTATCAATGCCTAAAAGTGCAGTTATTCTAAAGTGCTAACGGAAATTTGTATGTACTGGTAGTCTATTTGCACTTCGACGGATTTAACTAACCCTTTTTTTGTGGCTTTGTGTGTGGGTGTGATAGAGAAAGCCTGCATCTTATAGTCATTAAATAGTTTGGTTTGGCATTTTCTTGTGGCTCACATTTCCTGACAGTATTTGATGATGACTTTATTGTGGTTGTGCCAACAGAGGTGCGATAGCCTTTTCATTAAACTTTTTATCTTAAGTGATTTTGTACAGAAAGTAAGCTTTGTATTCTTATGATGTGTTTTCTATTGTAATGGTTTACAGTTTTACATTGGTTTCTGGCAAAGTTATGATTTGGACTGGTTTATATGGGATTGGGCTGGTTTCAATTTGTGATGGGGCTGGTAACTCTAATCTGATTTGGCAACACTGTTCTCAGAGTTTAATCCATCAGGAACTTCTAATCAATGTCTAATCAATGTGATGGATGAGCACTGACATTTTCACAGATAGAGCAAAGTTAGCTTTTATTCATACTGAAATAAAAGATGCCTATTATGATTATATAATTGGTATAGATATTGTGTTAACCAAAACCATACTTTTTTTGAAGAAGTATATTGTTCCACATATTGTGTGCAACCATTGTTGCTTTTTTTGGGTGGACCCTATGTGGTTTGTTGATAAGGTGTATTTACTCAGTAAACACAATGTCGATAGTACATTTTCACATTAGCATATAACTGCTTAGCAATAATTGTTTAACACTGAACAAACTGTCAAAATGCTGATAGGAGTGTATCTGAGAAAATGTGTCAGTTTAGATATGTTATCAATAGCCTAACTGTGGGTACTAAAATGCTGAAATACTGCCAACAACTTGCAATGTTTGATTACAGTCGCATAATACTGTGTGCGGTAACAGAAATAACACATAACACGCTTCTAAGGCAGCATTACCATTGGCTTATCAACTACCCAATGTTCACCGCAGGGTAAAAGACAACAACACATATTTTGTCTTTTGCATTCCAAACAGAAATGTGTGTGTGTGGGGGTGTGGGTGTGTGTGTGTGTGTGTGTGTGAGTGTGTGTGTGTGTGTGTGTGTGTGTGTGTGTGTGTGTGTGTGTGTGTATGTGTGTGTGTGTGTATGTGTGTGGATATACCTCCTGCATCTGCAGAAGAAGAAGAAGACTTCCAGAATATTCTGATGAGACTAATCCAGAAATATTCAATCAGATCAGAAACGTTGTTGGGGGCGACGCTATTCCTCAGTGTCACATTTCTTTAAGTTTGATCCACGGCGTTTGCTCTTTCAGGCACCATCCATCATCGTCACGTCAGGCCGTTGGGCTCCCCTGACCACAGCGCACTCACCCGTGGGGCGGAGACGGAGGTGGAGGATGCCTCCGAGGAGTATCTGTCAATGGGAGACACTGGAAAGCCATGCTGGGTTCCGAGTCTCCATTGTCAATTATCAACAATTGAATTTCCCATAGCTCTTACAGTCAAGTGCAAGATAGTCCTTTTAATACACATGCCATGTTTGCAACACAGTCACACACATTGATGGAAATGTGCGTTTTGGTGTGTATCTTGAAGTCAACGCAGCCGATCCATAAAAAAATAAAATAAATAAAATACAATACAATACAAATACAAAAGAGAGTGTATGCATGGTCAGGATTTTTATTTGGACAGATTTGCTGAAACATAAAGTCAAACAGAGGGTATTTTGTGCCAACATTTGACCAGGGTAAAAATGCTTCATCAATCTAACAGGTCTCCTTTGAGGTTATCAGTGACTGGCAGCTCATTGTGGAAGCTCACCGAGAACCTTTTAAGGAGGCTTTGATGGCCCATTAATGGATTTGTACATCCTTAAGGCAAAGACAGCTGAGCATTAAGTGGTCTCATTTGCAGAAAATATCTCAGAGAGTCTCTGAGCCGCTCAGTCAACGAAGCATCCTCTTTAAAAGATCAGCACATTGGAGGGGCAAGAGTTCAACGGGCTAATAGAAAGCAAAAAGCAATGTGGCAGAGAGAATAAGCACGATCCCTCACGCAAGGCCAAAGAAGGTGGTGAACTAACTTTTGGAAAGGCTTACAGTATAGAGGTTGAGTGCTGGTAGATTATGATGATGATGGCATTCATTGAGGTCAAGCTGCAAAGATGTACTTTGTGAATATAATGCCATATTTGGTCTGTATGCTATTTTCTTTGGATCATTATCATGCCTGCAGCAACATAAGCGCTACTGTTTCAAAACTGAGTACCTGCATCATGAAATCATTATGTACCACACGCTTGTGCCAACAATGAAAGTGCTTGTTGCCAAACTGAAAACAATCAAATCAGGAATATGTTGGTGTTTTCCACTCAAACGTTTCATTTCTCTTGAGGATCAAAGCACATACTTGGATGCAGTTTGAAAACCACAATTAGAGAAACCATTATTCAATTCCAATGTCAATCACGGTTATAGTATTTACATTTAGGCCAATAGTATGGCCAAGTGTGTGTTAAACCCGCAAAGTCAAGCTCACCATTGCAGCGTAACACGGTTATTTTACTACCCTGTTCTCCTCTCTCACCTTTAGAGTTCATCGTGGGCTAATGAACAAGGCTCATAAGAGTTACATGGTCCCTCAGGTTTAAGAGTATATCTCAGTTGTTTATGCTCGCCATATGGCGGGTGCATCTTTCTCAGAGGGGACCCATGAATGGGGTTACCTTCGCAGAAGTCCTCTATGGACAACACTGGCTTGTTGTTCAGAAGCTGCTTATGTGTTAGAATGCAAACAAAATATTTCATCTCACTCTCCGGAGATCGAAACAGGATTACGCCGGTACATTCCTGGTGAAGCCCGGCAGAGTCGTTGAAGTCTTGTTCCTCTTTTTATTTTTTCCCCCGAAAAAGTAATTGCCACAGGACAAGGGACTACAGAATGGCCACGAGGAAATCTCATTTCGGTGTGATCCTAAATAAAGTGTATTTTTCATTTATTTAACTTTGAGGAATACCAAAAATATGAGAACCATAACTTCTGCAGAATAACATAACAACACAATATTTTAGAGGTTGCTAAATAATTGCATTTGTAAAAGATACTTAACCGAACAACGTTGAGTTATTAAACTAGTGTTTATACATTAACTGTTAAGTAGTTCCTTTTCAGTATAAGTGAACAATGAGACTATAACAATGACACATTTTGAGGTGACATAATAATTTAAATTGTAAAATATATTCACCAGAACAGAATTCAGTTATTACGTTTGTATTAATTCACAACCCATGTCAGTGAATACTGTGTCAGCTTTTATTTGTTTGGCTCAATCCATTCTGTACTCAATAAGAACATATATCACACACACACACACACACACACACACACACACACACACACACACACACACACACACACACACACACACACACACTTTAAATACATATACAAGATATCTTCATATTTTTTTAAATAGACAACAAATGATGGATCATAAACTCATGTTTCTCCCACAATCAATAATTTACATTGGAAGTGAATGTTCTTGATCGACAGGGCAGTATCCAATCCACAGGGGCATGCAAGGTTAATGGCAACCATGCATTAATGGCCTGAAACGTAAGAGGTTGTTTGACAGGCGATAACAGACAAAGGACACATGGAAACATTATTCTTTCTATGGATACTAAAAAATGCACTTAAGTAGTGGATGAAGGTCAAGTTATATGACCTGTAAGTGCAAGGCATATAACACTATACCACACTTTGGTGTATAATAGCATCATAATGCTGTATAATTGCTACATCCCTGTGGATGCTCTTATTATTTAGAAAGAAATGACCCTTGTTATTTTCAGTTTTGGATCAACTGTCAACACAATTAATCTGCCAGAAACACCACCGTTGAATGCCTGGATACTGGAGGGTAACGTGACTAACAAAGTGGTGTCAATTATTTAATTTTGAACAACACAACATATTTAATTTTAAATTAAATTGTAATTACTTTAACTTGTATCCATCAGTTAGAAGACCACTGGTGCACCGAAGTAGGGAAATGCCTGATAAATTTGGCTTCCCTCAAGATTCCCTGTCAAGTGATAAGAGCAAGCAAGATTGATGCAAGTGGAAACAAAAAGGGAGAATGATTGTAACATGGGTTACAAACTAAATTGCCCCCAGAATCTAATGGAATATATGCAACCTCTTCTAAAAGCTAATGTGATCCTCATGAAAGAACCAGGCTATTTCTATATTAGAGTGAAATTAGATTCCAAAGGGGCTACATTCTTTAGATAAAGCTAATCTTGCCCATTTCCCCTCTTAAGTACGAGATCACAAAATCACGAGGAAGGTTTGTGTGCCACTTTTCAGATTCGGGCCACTTTACTTTGCAGTGAACAAGGCCTTAGTCTGTGAATACATTGTCGACACTCAAGCAGTGTCTGACAGAAGCTGGGATTTGAAGTACATGACAAAGTAGTCAATACACGGGAATTCTGAGTAAACATTGGCCTGGAAATGTTCGAAAAGCAAAAATAAAAAAGTCTAGGAATAAAAACAATAATAATAATCCCAATGTTGCATGACAGAAAACAAGGACAAAGCAGAAAGCAGATCAGCAAGCCCTCAGGCATTTCCTCCCTCTGTCACTTATACCCTGTTTGGCTCTGTGAAGGGGGCAGCGTCTAATTCAGTTAACCCTCTCACATTCTTGTTACATGCTGTCCTTCTTTGGCTTCTCTCAAATCTCTGCCTGCTTATTCTGAACTTTTAGGAGATGATGATTATGTTTTGGATGCGATTTTTGCACAGTCAAGTGTAGTAGGTACAACTTTAACGAATGATAAAGTTGAGTCTTTTCCAAGGAACATTTCAACAGTAATCTTTCCCTGAAACAGATGTGAAGCTGAGGTAAATGAATGTGTGGCAAGTGAGTTGTGTCTGGATGTTGATAGACAATTGCGAGAAAGGTTTTGAAAGTGTGGAAAGAAAATATTGTGGCTTGTGTTGCTCCACGATGGTTTTTCCTTCCTCTGAAGGAAAGTGACGGCATCTAGGTGTTAAAACACTTATCTCATTGATTCTAGTGGAAAGAAGACTAATGATACTGAAAAATGCATTCAACATCTTGTTTCGGAAATTCCTCCTATCTAAATTTCAGTCTAAATTGACTAATGCTACTATCTTTTCTCATATGTGTCTGATCTCTTCAAAAATAATTATGTTCTTGCATGGTTTTTGAGCACTGCCAGTTCTTAGTTATTGTAGTTGTATAAATACCAGTGGTAATGTGTTGTTGTCCTATCTTCTGTTCACTAATCTTGAAGTCTACTAATTATTTTATTGACATCACTGTGATACAGCATCCTATTAATCATACTTCCATAATAGTGCAGACTGTAATTTCCATTTTTATGCTTTATTCATGACAGATAGAGTGAGAGTTAGACAGGAAGGTGTGGGAGAGAAAGAAAGGAGGACATGCAGCAAATGGCCACGGGCAGGAATCGAACCAGTGTCACTGCCGTAAGGACTAAGCCTTAACGGTACGCACTCTACCCGGTGAGACACCAGGGCACCCCCTGTAAATAAAATTTCTGATTGTTTGTCATTTCCAGGAAATATAGTTTATTTGGATGATGACATACAGACCAAGGAGTTGTGCCAATATGTTACGTTCAAATTATGGACCACTGAAGACAATGAACAGTATTTCCTTTTATTCGGATTTGATTTTGGACCAAACAAAGAGTTATATTGTTTACTTTATGTATGTATGTTCTTGTAATCCTGTATTTGACAATGTTTTGATATTGATGTTAACAGAGTAATTTATAGGCCTAGCTACATGACGAAAAATGAAAGGATTTTTTTTATGACTACGTATGACAACATTATATTTTAATATACTTATTTACCATTTTAATAATGATACATCTGTTTATACTTTCCATTTAGTGTGAACAACTTTTCATTTAGTGTGTCTATGCGTTCTTCAGTCTGAAAGCAGTCCCTTCTCTGTTTTTCTATGGTACAGGATTTCAGCAGGTGACAAAGTAAAATAAATAGTGATGGTTAGGTACTTTCACATAGTGTGTAGAAGCGCATGAGAAAAAAAGTACCCGCTGTAATAAAGGGGACTAATAAATCGCGAGAACACGTTGCCGATGCCAATGTGAAGGGCAGTGGTCAAGGCTCAACTAAATGTGAAATCTAAAATCTGCAACTCGCTGGCTAATCTGTTCCGTGACGGCTCGGTTGGCTCGCCTTATCAGCAGTGCAGCACCGACTATAAACACAGGTTGGAAATGGACCCCTGGAGAATCTGCTTAACAGGCTCAGTCAGCAGTCAGACATGTAAGGAGGGAGGCAAAGGGTGAGGGGGTGGAGGGTTTGGGGGTTGAAGGGTGAGGCAAGAACATGGGGGCACCACAAAGGAGTACAGCGGGGCTTCGAGGATAAGCTGGGTTCTAATAACCATCGGAAAGCTTGGGGGGGGGGGGGGGGGGGGGGGGGGGGGGGGGGGGGGGCGTATCGTGCTCTGCCATAGTCTGACAATTTTTTTTTTTAATGTAGATAACGGATCCACCGTCCCGCTAAAGCATCAGGAGGGAGGAAAAACATATCTGGAGTTGATTGCTGTGTGTGTGTGTGTGTGTGTGTGTTTTTCCATGTATATGTGTGTATATACATGTGAACGTGTGTCTGTGTGTGTATGCGTGCATGTGTGTCTATTTGTGTGCGTGTGTGTGTGTGTTTATTTGCGCACACTCGCGAGTGTGTGTATGCATGTGTGTGTGGGCATACGGTTGTGTGTGTATGTATGTCTGTGCGTGTGCGTTTGTGTTGGGGGGTATACATGTGTGCGCACTCGTGGGTGTGTGGGTGTGTGGGTGTCTATCTGCTGCTGCTCCAAACAGTGGCGTTCTAATGGTGTAATGAAGAAGAAGGCAAATTTGTGAAAAATGTCCTACTTATCCAAAAGAGATGTCTGTCTACATATAATCTTGCACTGTCAGTCAGAGACCGCGGAGGACTCTGAATCCACCCGGGATATCAAGAGCTTATAGGTTTGACATTTTGATTCGGTTTCTTAAGGTCAATGTGTAGATGCCTCTCCTCACCAAGGGAGGGAGAAGGGTTGTCCTTTATACAGTGGGTCCTAGCTCTGATACTGCTACTGAACTTCACAACTGTTGAGTCCTGTTGTAACTTAAAGGTGCCATGTGTCCATCTTCTACAGTGACTTATGTATGTGTGTGGGTGTGGGTTTTTAGGTAACACTTTATTTTAAGGGGTGTGCATGAGACATGACGTGATTTGACACCATCATAACCATGACATGACAACAGAACATGAAGGAGTTTTTATGAATGTTCATGACATGTGTTATATATTTTTCATGATAAGTTGACATTGCTTGATATGAATTTGTTTTGACAACTTGACAATAACCAAGACAACATAAAATGAACATGCTATAGCAGGCCTACAACTTCAAAAAAAAGATTTAGCTTTACATGTTTACATTAAATTCAAATGTTATTTGGGGTTGGTTTCGACATTGGCTGTCACGAGACCACTATAATTGTGTCATAAATAATTTAATTCCCCTCAACTACATTGATACAATTTTGACTTTTCATTGAGATATCATTAAATGTTATTTTACTTAGTCAACAGATAGATTTTCCTTGCACAACAAATGTTTCATAAAAAAAGACTTCTTAAAAAAAGGATTAATAGTTGTCAGAGGATGATACTATTCATATCAGTTCAAATAAGTAATTAAAATAAGAAAAGTTGACCTTATCTTACATCGATTTCGGACACAAATTAAATGAAACAGTGGAGGGATTGAGGCGTGCAAAGAGAAGACATGTGATTTGAGTTATCAAGTGGGCAGAGTTAGGTCTGCAACGCCTCAAGAAGGCTCATATAAGGACATATGGATTTTTTTTTTATGAAACATTTATTGTGCGAATACACTGAAGGAAAAACTATCTCTTGACTTATTTGCTTGAGCAAAGTCAAAATTGTATCACTGTAGTTGGGGTAAAGGGAGATTTTAGTATAGTATAGTTTTATAATCAGGCCTGCTATGGCATGTTTATGACAAGTTTATGACAAGTATGTCAAGTTGTCATAACAAAGAAGAATTATTTAATTCCTTAACAAAAGCAATAGAGAAGTCAAGAGGTAGTTTTTCCTTTAGTGTTTTCGCACAATAAATGTTTCATAAAAAAGATATATCCATATGTCCTTATATGAGCCTTCTTGAGGCATTGCAGACCTAACTCTGCCCACTTGATTACTCAAATTACATGTCTTCTCTTTGCACGGCTCAACTGTTTCATTTAAGTTTGCATTTATTTGCCTCAGAAATCGATTTAATATAAAGGTCAACTTTTCTTTTTGTAATTGTTTATTTGAACTTCTATGAATAGTATCACCCTCTGAAAACTATTACAACTTTTTTAAGAAGTCTTTTTTATGAAATATTTGTTCAGCATAACAACATTTAATGACATCTTAGTGAAAAGTAATATTGTATCACTGTAGTTGGGGTAAAGGAAGATATTAGTATAGTATAGTTTTATAATTAGGCCTGCCGTGGCATGTTTATGACAGGTTATGTTGTCTTAATGTCAAGTTGTCATAACAAAGACATTGACAGGTCATGTTGTCTTGGTTAATGTCAAGTTGTCATAACAAAGACATCTCAAACAATGACAACAGTCATAAACATTCATAAAGACTCCCATCAGGTTCATGACAGGTGTCATGTCATGGTTATGATGGCGACATGTCAGTATTATGCACGCCCCTTCAAATGAAGCGCTAATGATCATTCTATTGACGTGTACAAAACATTGAACAATTCTGATCCCATGAAATTGCTTCTTCCCGGAAAATATGGTCTATTTAAGAGAAACCAATTTCTATTTTTCTCAAGTCAAGGTAGACCTTTGGATGGTTTGAAGCACAGATGAAGAAGTAGTTCAAGTTCAAGTGATTTATTTAGTCAAATGCACAACAAAACATGCAGTAGCAGTCATTGCTGGCAATGAAAGTCAAGTGTTCCAAGCTCTCCTTGACAGTGCAGGTAGTACTGAACAAATTAATAAATGACTCGGATCTGTTATTGTAAGTGGGATCTTGAGATCATGAATAAAGGTGGGAGATTCCAGCAAAGCACCAGACACCAGTTATTAATTATAATAACCATGCCGTTCTAAAAATGGTATTCCGCATAAGCAAGAAACGTATTACACATACGTTCTTATTTGATTACATCATAACTTATATACATGGAAGGTTTTACACACTGGCTCATGACAGAAATGCTGTAATATATCTGTGCAGCTTTCCCCATAAGACCACAATAAAATAGAAAGAAAATACACCATAATGGGCATACCAACCACACTATGCTATTCTGGCAGTGTGCCAACTGTTACACAAAGCCAGTAGCGTCAGTCAGTGTGCTTCCGTGTCACAAATGCCGGTGAACCATTAGTCAGTGTTGCTTTGGGAGATGAATGATGTCCCACTTTAAGCTCAAAATTGCTTTCTAAATGGCGAGCATGGGCCCGTTGTTTTGTCACATAACGAGTGAGGGTTGGCCTATAGGCGCACTTTTGACAGTGATGTTCGCACCACAAATCTAACATCCTGCGTGCTTCGGACAAACGTGCCGAATGTGACAGGCGAGCTCTTACGTTGACGCTAATTGTGTTATGGCGACCTGCGAAGTGTCGCACGTTTAGGGGGGGGGGGGGGGGGGGGGGGGGGGGGGGGGGGGGGTTTATGTGGTCAAAACAGTGTATCTACCTCAAAAGCTAAATATCTTGATGCCCAAATGGGATGGAGTACAAAAATCCTATTTTTCTTCCAACATCAAAATCAAAATACATTTGCTGAATAGAAGTAACAATTCTTTCAACGAACACATGCGTTTGAATACTTTTGAGATTCTCAGTGATCCTGCAGGCGTTCGAAGTGGAGATGTAACCATTTGTGAGTTTGCATGCATTTAATCGAACCGATTGATCTTGAGATCTTGTGACAATCAAGGTGTTGGTTTTCGTCGTCGTGGCCAAACGGGATAGCCAGGGATCGCTGGTGTAGATGCTGAAGTAAACTCGTCAAACACCGCAGAGCGCTTTGTGTTTGATGGAGGTGCAATGCAAGTTAACACGGATGGATGCCTCTCGATGCCCAGTTGAATCAATATCAAACCCACTGACATGGCCCGAATCCTCCTCTCCTCTTCACTCTCACGCTTTTCATGGCTAATCGTGGTCTGGTTATATTTCTTTATGTTGAGGTTTACTGTTGAAAGCATGCTGTATATTTTCTTTACTTGTAGTATTATGTTGGGTTTACAAAAGAAAAAAGTATCTATATAGTACACAATGTATACATCAAACACAGGCTTAAATAATGTACAATGTACGATTAATATAATAAATATTTAATGTAATTTATCAAATATTACTGTAGTATGAGATGATGTGCCTGACTATTTTTAACAAATCCACCTCATACACCAACCTGCTAATTGCTCTTCAGATGTAAGTTTGGTTTCTCATTTAAACCTCAAATACGCAACTCCTCCCCTCAGTGCTGCCTTTGTTTAATTAAACTCTTCCAGTTACTATTCTGGGCAACATTTTGACTGACCATGATTTATTTTATTTCTATTTATGATTTTTTTTATAGCAATGCCAGGAGCACCACGACTTGGGAAATAACGCAATAACAGTTAGGGCGCGACAGTTGGGACTGTTCTCGCGAGACAATACTCCAAAAGAAAAAGGCGTATGGGCTTGGGGGAGAACAGGGGCGACGTACGTCTCCAATATTTGTGTCTGTCCGCTCTTTCAGCGGCAGGAGTCCTCCGTACGGAGGCTTCTCCCCGCCGCAAGGAACCAGGGGGAGGGGAAGCGCTGCCTGTCAGCTGTCCCGCCGAGCTCGGCGCGAGCTCATAGTCCTATATATATATATATATATATATATATATATACTTTTTTTTTTTTTAATTCTCAGCCAATCTTCTGTCCATCACCGCCCGCTTCATCCCCGGCTTTGGAGCCCCGCGCAGGTCCGCACGCTGTCACTTTCTGACACGTCTCGCAGCCCACATCCAGACAATGCTCTCCCAAAATATTGCCAGCCTCCCCCCAACCCGAGCGCCGCACCTAACCCAACAAGTCATATTTATACAGACTGAGAGGAGGCAGGCAACCCCCCCCCCCCCCCCCCCCCCCCCCCCCCCCCACCACCACTCACCCGTCCAATATACAGAATATAAACCCTGGTTTACAAGCGCCATGGGGCACTGATAAAATACTCATTAAAAAGTAGAAATAGGGGAAAACTGAGTCCGCATGTAGTTAGCAATCCATTGTGCGCTTATCAAGCAGGCCGCCTTGTTACCTATGGGGGTGGCGGGGGGGGGGGGTGGGGGGGGGGGGGGGGGGGGGAATTGCGATTGTCTGTATTGACAATGATTGAGGCGTCACGTGTCTGTATTGAGCGAAGCTGAGCTCCATGCAGGGCTACATGCCGTTTCGTATTCGCCCGGTGGAGGTAAAGCCATCCTTGGGATGATATAGGCTTCTCAAGATGATTCATCCATGAATAAAGGATTAGCAGCAAGTCACGAGTCTTGCTCTGCTTCGTCTACTTCCGCGCATCCTTCAATTTGCTGTACATATTTAAGTCGAGATGAGTTGTATAGCTGTGGAACAGCCCGGCTTAGAGTCAAGTCAAACGAGATTGTGCAGCACTTTTCAAAATGACTTGCTACACGACTTCATTTGATGTGAGTGGGCTGGGATTGTTTAGCAGCAGCTAACCTGATCAGATCGTCACGTGTAATAGTGCGTAAAAAAGCTAAATTGGATGTGATATGGATTATGTCCAAATGCGCCTGCGGTATGTATGTCATCAGAATGGTAATGCAGAGACACATCACCGCAATGTACTCTGAAAGTTCTGCGTGAAGTAATTGGTGATGTACACAGTATTGGTGAGACTTTTTTTTGCTGCGAAGTCGATGCTACACATCTCCACTCTGGATTGGCCTCAACACACACAGTTCATTCCCTGAGACTTGTGTCTCTTGGAGCATGCCTTTGAGGTCATTCTAAAAGGCGCTGTTGGTAAGATTTAAGATCATATAATTTAACGCATCTTTTTCGAAATGACATTGCAATTCATCAATTATTAGTGGGTGAAATACGCTGTGAGCATATCTGTTCTGAGTTAACTGTGTCCGGCTTGGTCCCAGCGAATTTCGATTTTAGACGGATCCAGGCTTTATTTCCGACCAATACTTTTTTCCTTTTTTTTTTTTTTTTTTTTGTTTCCCACTTTTCAATCACATGTGCGTGCTACGTGACATTTCATAATGGCGGAGACGCAGGGAGGTCATTACGTTATTTCTTTATTACGCTTCGAAATATTGTTTGTTTTCTGCTCTCTCTCTCTCTTTACAACTGTCAAACACGAAGTTCTCTCCCCCCCCCCCCCCCCCCCCATTGACGAGTGAAGATCAGAAAAGTTGACTAGGAATTTTAAGGAGAGTCAATTGTTGACCGATTAAATAACGCAAGGCTGTGATGAATGCAAAGGATAGCACATAGCCGTCTGAACACAGCTACATCCCCCATCAACTTCCTTTTTTCACACCCCCCCCCCCCCCCCCCCCCCCCCCATTTTCCCCCCCCCCCCCCCCCCTATTTTTTTCCTTTCCCCCCCTTACTTTTCACTCTGTGCTCCTACACCCCCCCACCCCCCCACCCCCCACCACAAAAAAAAAACCTACAACCCCCCCCACAACCCCCCCCAAACACCCACCTTAGGGTTAGAAAATGAGATTGGGATCAACCATTTTCACTCTACAGAGGGGTTTTAAAATGACTGTACAAGGGCTAATGACATTTGAGTGGCCAAATAGTCCAAGGCACTTTGTTTGCAGATTACTGTTCCAAACCCGATCTCACTAATTGTTTGGTGAGGAACAGCCTTTGGAGAAAGAAACAAAAATTACATCCAGTTAGTGTTAATTGTTTTAAATAGTTGCATTAAGTAAACTGCATGTTCTGTTTTGCTTTGTCCTATTTGTTTCTGATCACTGGTACCACTATTGTATTTAATTGAAAGAGAACATATCTAGAAACCTATTGTTAGCCGTTTTGCATGTTTTGAGCTATATTTGAAAAATAGAAGGAATGAAAAAAGATAAATAAAAATGAAAGTAAAAAAAAAGGAAAAAAAAAAATAAATAAAAAAAAAAAAAATGAAAAAAAAGAATAAAAAAAAAAAAAAAAAATAAAATTAAAATATTTAAAAATTAAAAAACACGAAAAAAAGTGGTTTAACACCATGAAGGATTTACATTCTGAGGTTGGAATAAAAAAAAATATAAAAAGGAAAATCTTCTCTTAAAAGAACTGTGTCAAAACTAAAAAAGGAAAAATAAAAAACCAGAAAAAAAAAAAAAAAAAAAAAAAAAAAAGAATAATAATATAATAAATAAAAAAAAAAAGATGAGGGGTCATTGAATCAAGAAAATATGAAAAAAAAAAAAATATAGAAAAAATCTTTTTTTATTGACCAAGAAAACAAACCCTGGGGAAATTACATGTAGATAGAACCTAATTGTGTGTAAAGTGTGTACTCTCAAAGGAAAAATAAAAAAAAAACAAAAAAAAAAAAAAAAAAAAAAAAAAATAAAAAAAACTGCCTAATGTTTGTTTAATATTGATGGGTCTGCTTTATGGCTGTCACTCTCCACCATATATTTGACCAGCCGGTTCAGTGTACAAACAGTGCTGTTTACCTTGCATTTGCATTGCAGCAGACGTCTTGCACAGTTTCCAAGCATAATGAACTAAACCAGGTCAAACAAAGAGCAGTTTCAATGTGAAATCTTTATTGAACATTAATATCATCTCACAGAGATAATCAACACGTGAATACAATGGTATTGAGATTCTAACGCAATAGTTTAGTTATTATGTAAGACCAGAAACATACTTTTCAGAAATTAGACAATAGTCATTGTTAAACTTATTTACACAGACATACATGGTTGATGAATTGAAATGAGAACCCCCCCCCCCCCCCACCCCCCCCCCCCCCCCCAGATAATTTAACCAAATCAAAACACTGGATTTTACAGTTAAATATATTCTATCTAATATTGTTTCAGTGACATCACGGATGCAGCACTATAAAGGTTAGTCAATGTAGTAAAAAAACAAACAACATAAACCATCAACCCAAAAGAAGTACCACCACAGCACAGTCATAAATTCAAACATACATAAATACGCAGGATTAAAGAAGGCACAGGGAATGTTAAGCTGTATAATAAAGGAGTACCCAAAATGGTTAACGTTTTACAATAAGAGTACATTAATTTACAATTAATTAACATTAGTTAATGCAGTAATAAGCATTAACTTAGTTAATTAACAGTAAAAAAAACCAGTAACTAATGGTGTTCATGTTTACTAATGGTGTTGATATTAACTAAGGTTATGGTGTTCATGTTCCCTAACCTTAACCCTTACACCTACACTTATGCTATATAATGCTTATTGCTACATTAACTAAAGTTAATTAATGGTTACTAGAACATTAGTTTACTGTTAATTTACTGTTAGTTCATGCTTATTACTGCATTAACTAATGTTAATGAATGGTTCATTAATGTACCCTAATTGTAAAGAGTTACCAACCATTGTTTTTTTACAGTGTCTTTACGGTGGAGACTTGTAAAATCCCTTAGAAACGTAATTAAAGCCATTCATTTTACTACATTGTACATCAGTTACTCATATACATAGGGATAACTACCAATACAAGTCTCAGAAAGATGGCACATAACTCAAATAAGGCAGTAAATGCAGGCAAATTAAGATATTTCAATATTTTGTTTTCATTTAAACTTGCAAATGCAGCTACCAAAAACTAATTGTCTTGAGTTAGGGGTTGTGTTGTTCTATCAACAGAAAAATACGAGAATGGAAGTGAGCTACGGCACTAGCCTTCCTCTATGATTACCAGCTTTCCCCCCATTACATTCAAAGCCACAAACTGTGTATGTGTGTATGTGTGTGTGTGTGCAATTTTGTGTTTGAAGAACAGTAGGTGTTCCACTAATTGTGTTGATTGGCTGCTTTGTCAACAGAAATAAGGGAGGAAAATAATGTAAGCATGCTGAGTGCACGCACAGTCACACACACACACACACACACACACACACAGTAAATTATGCACATCCTAGTGGTGCATCTTAACTGCCAATATATTTTTGTAAGTCGCTTTGAATAAAAGCATCTGCTAAATGTAAATGTAATGTACATATTGCACCGTGGAGGGCATACATTTAGAATTAATATGCTTTCTGAAATGTTCTGACAGAAATACAATGAACTTTCAGAGCCAACCAACTAATCAAGGACATTTACAGGGAAAATAACACAAATGAGGGACAATAATATAAAACTCCATGGCATTGATTAGCATGACCTTTCAGCTAAATAAATCCCAACAGGATAATTATTTTCAAATATTATTTACAAATTTATATTATCTTGTTTACGTTTTAAGGCAGCAATGAAAAATGGGAAATAATTAGCCTTCTATTAACAACAAGTAGTTTTAAGAATTGGCTCCACTTAGAAATCTGTTAACCTCTCTGAAAAGAGCTGCTTTCTCCACACTTAGATCGTTTAATAAGAACAACTTGTCTCCAACTGTTCGTTCTTTCTTTGTACATTTCCTCTACAAGAGCCTCTCAATTTCCCTCAACTCTTGACTTTGTGTGTAAAATCACATTGGAGCTGTCACAAACAGAAGAAACGTGATGAGATATGCGGAATGTTTCACATACTTACACTAACAAGAAGGAGAAGGTTTATTTTCGAGAAGGAAAATGGAGCCTGCTCAATAGAAATGTTAGTAGCATGGCGCTTCAAGGAAAGCAGGTACGAGTAGAAGGCTTAAGAAATCATACAATCAACCTTAGAACAGGTCCCTTTAAACCCTATGCACCAGAGTGTCAACAGACAAAGCTAATGAAAATACAACTATAATCACACTCTGAAAATGACACAAGCAATAGTCCAGATACATATCTTTTGATATGTAACTTCCAAAAAAAATATCCCCGTCAACTATTTTAATATGCATATCATGTGGTTGAGAAGAATTGCCACTCTCATTTATCATCAATGAGAAGCAGTGACTGCTAAATAGTGTGCTCACTAGACAGAGACATTCCTAATAGGTCATCAGTGAGACTATCAAAAGTACAAAACAACAAATCCATCTAGATTTTGGGTCGTCGCTTCCTTTTGAGTTAAGACCTGTGAACAAGAAGAATACAACGGGTCATTCAATGTACGGATAACATGAGGAGTCCTGTGATCTACCTATTTATTTAATGTAATGTTTATGTTATTCATGAAGTGCTCTACAACATCATACGATTTCTAGCTAGAATGCTCCTCAGCAATTACACTATTTTTTTCTCCCTCTCCAAATTGAGCCATATAGTAGAGATACACGCCATTTTAATGTCTCCCTTTGGAGGTCATTTCGATGTCTCCCTTCACAGATTTACTGTCAGTGCTGTAAGAAAGTTCTTCGCAGTGATTGTGTCGGGCAGCCAGAAAGAGCTACTTAATAAGATACTTAGTCTTGTTAAATGCGTTAGATCTTGCGTGACCCCTTGCTAGTTTAATCATTTATATACTTTTTTCTTCCTATTTTCATCAACAGTACTGGCGTGGGCCTTACTTGACATCTTTGGTATTCGGATGGGGCCACTGCTGCCGCCGTCGCCGCCTTCTGTCAGGACTTTGATCTGGATCAGGTAGTCCTCCTCCTCACCGGAGGGGACCCGCAGCTCCACGCTGGTCTTGTTGGTCTCCAGGATGCGAGTTCTTCCCTGCCAGGTCTCCCGGTACACCACCTGGGGGACGTTAGGGAAACGACAACACGCACGCACATGCATACACATGCACACGCAAAGATACACACGCACAAGCACACGCAAACACACACACACAGACACGCACCGATACACACGCACGCGCGCACACGCACGCGCCCACACACACACACACACACACACACACACACACACACACACACACACACACACACACAGAAAGGTTCCTACGTGATCAAATGATCAAAAAATATGAATGATCAACAAATAAATTAACAGCTTTTGCTTGATGTTGTTTGAGAAACTGATTGCTAGTGTTGTTGCCAAAGGATGTATTTTATGTTATGCGTTGGATATTTCCAAGAAACAAATATGTCTAAAAGGTTAGGCCAGGAACGTTTATTTATGTCGCACCCTTCAAACACAACACAGACATACTTCAGACAACCATTTGGAACAGAATTGAAAAGTAAATGTTTGGCAATTGGAGAGGCTAAAAAGGAAAATAAGTAAGCAAGTAACCAAGTATCAGTGAAAATAAAATAAATAAAATAATAGAAAACATTGAGGCTGTAGATAAAAACCCAATTCATAGCAATTGTCTAGACAATTAGTTTGCTACAAAAACAAAGTTTGTGAAATTCCTAGAATGACATTTATCATTTTACTGAGGCTGAAAGCCTGAGTCCCCCAATTCATCCGGTCCTCAACGTGACGGCTCTCATTTTATCACCTGGGAAAGATCTTTTAATTTGGAGGAGCCAGACAGGAAGGGATCCATAACGTGACACTGGAGCGGTGAGCTCCATCAGCCACCCCCCCCTCCCCCCTCCCCCCACCCATACCGCAACCTAGAGAGCCACTTTATTGCTATGATAGCAGCAGGCAAGGATATTGTTTTCCCAGTTAAGGTCTTTCTGCTATCGCGTTGACACACTGACCTTATAGCCCGTCACTTCTGACTCATTTTCCAGCGCTTTGACGTGTTCCCAATTCAGAAAGATCCTGGAGTTTGTCAGGTTCCACTCAATACTTCCTGGGGCCTGACTTGGAGCTGTGATGTGTTAGAATAGACGTGGACACAATAACATCACATATGTGCGTGTACGTGCGTGCACTCATCTTTAAAGACATTAGCAAATTGATAAGCGACTTGGGACCCCTTTTTTCTATTGACCCCCCAAGTCAAACTACAACCACAAATGAATGAAGACATGACTTAACTGATCTTTTTTCTTATGGGTGTGTGTGTGTGTGTATAATAATTAGACACATCCACATCCTCAATAGGCTCGACAAACACTTTAGCATGAACAAGATCAGTTCCATGGTAACACATATTTTCTTTTCGGTGAGCATTATAGTTTAGTTATTATGTTGTCAATGTCAACAGTTTTCACTTAATCCCTTTTTTATAGGAGCATCGGCTAATAGGTCTAAACCAGTTATTTTTTGGCTACTGTTTCCTATTAATTTATTGACAAATGTTAAAATGTTAGCATAGTTTAGTAGGTAATCACTTCTTTCACATCTTTTAGCAATCATATATTTCTAATCACTGTTGTTATTTTATTTTCATGCTAAAATGCTAACATTTTAACATTTGTCAATAAAGTAATAGGAAACAGTATTCTAAAAATAACTGGTGTAGACCTATTTGCAGATGCTCCTATAAAAAAGCGACTTCAAGTGAAAACTGTTGACATTGACAACGTATTAACTAAACTATTATGCTCCAAAAAAAAATATGTGTTACCATGGAACTGACCTCGTTCATGCTAAAGTGTTTGTGTATATACATATCTGTGAGAGTGACATATATATATATGTGTATATATATATATATATGTCACTCTCTCAACAAAAGTATATGTACTTTTGTTGACTATTTACTGTGGGCCTTACATTGAGGCCCACATTGGAAATAAATACACTATTGCTTGTATGTGTTATCCTCTGGTCCTTTGTATTGCGCCTGTCATAAAATTATGGTTTTGTCACTTAAATCAAATAAGTGATGTCAATGGTAAAGCCACCACACAGCTGGGGTCTTACGGGGTTTCTTGGTGGTGATGTTGCAAGCGGTGCTGGGGGGGCCGAGGCCAGCACTGTTGCGTGCCCGGACGGTGACCAGGTACACGGTGCTGGACTTCAGACCAGAGAACAGAGCCCCCATTGGCCCTGGTGCTCCCTCTGCTACCCTCATACGCTCTCCTGCGCTCAGCTCCGTGCCCTCCTCCCTACAGAGAAGCTGCACCGGAGAGACACTCATAATAATGATTACACAGTTTGGATGATCATTTGAATGGCTCATTTGGGAATAATGTCGCTCATTTGTCAAATAATAATAATGCTATGAATGATAATAATAATAATAATATAGTGCAATTGTGTGGTTGATTTGCATATAATATAGATCACTTGTAAAATAACAATAATCATAATCATAATAATAATCATAACAATAACAAAAAAGCTCATTTAAATGGTTAATTTGCATATAAGATATTAGCATATAAGATAGTTCATTTTTGAGTTGTTAAACATTGTTCAAGCACTGTTACATACAAATTTAAAAAGTTAATAAAATGATAAAAACTTAAATTGGTGAAAATAGATAAAATCATATAAATCAGTAGTATTCTTGTTTATATGTATTCATGTATTAATTAACAAAAGAATAAAAAAGATAAACAAATAAATGATATTGTTATCACCCCCAAAAAGCAATACTGTGGGACAGTTGTCATGCTGTCCCATTGGCCAGGTCTCTCTCTCTCTCTCTCTCTCTCGCTCGCTCTCTCTCTCTCCATTTGAATGCATGCAGATGACATCATCACTGCCAATATCTTGACGGCGGGCTTGTTTACGGGTGCGGCGTTCGCCCAGAGCCAGACGAGCAATGCCACACAGTTATCATACGTCTGACATCTGCTATTCTGCGCCGCAGACAGATGGAATGTGGCCGAGTGAGACAATTGGCATACGCTGTTACTAAATGACCTCCTCTGGTCCCACAAAGTCACTCAAGTCACATGCCATTTTAGTATCCCCAAGTCCGTCCCCCGGACATGGGGATACTTTCTTCTGTGACATTAACATTTCCTCTGCTCCTGTTTTTCTTTTCCTCTCCGTCCTCTCTCTCAGTACTTAGTTTAGTCCAACAGACTGCATTTATCATGGCTGCCTTTAAGCTATTAAAAGCCATAAAGGGCAAAGCACATGGGAGATATAACATCATTATAACTAGAAGTAGAGGAGCGTAAACGGAGCCCTTTAACATATCAACCTATTCCAAGTACTGGAGAAGTGTCGGGGGAGAGAGGAGAAGAGGGATGGTCTCAAGCCGCACTTAGTGGACCAGTAGGATGCGCTCATGGCATTGGTGATGGTGGCGTCAATGGGATCGTTCTGATTGGCTCCCGCGATGACATGACATGGTTTGTGTGCCTAGCTACGCTAGCACATAGGAATAGCATGTCTTAATTGATTGGGCTCATGGCTATGTAACTGTAGTTAAATCTGCAGGCACAACTCTCGTTAATGTAGGCTAACAGCGATGTCTCCAAATGATTCCACGGTACATACGGTAAAATAGTGGTCATTACGTTTTTTGTACTTTTGATTTGCCTATTCAGTTTTGCATTAACTAAGCATTGCTTGACTGCAAGAGGTCATCAAAAACATTTTACTTCCACATTATGGCAAATCCTATCTTTTATCATTTGAGGATAACAGCTGTTTGAACTGGCCTTAAGGACGTCATTGAGGGAGTGCCTAACATTTCAATTTAAAGTATAGACTACTGTTTTTAAGGAGTACTACAACTAAACATATCCCCTCCGTGAGATGACTTAACCCCCGAAGTTTCTCCAGAAAGACTTAAAGGTAACCTGGGCCGTAACCTTGTGTTTTTCCTTGAAATATTACGGTTTTCAAAATATCCTGATTTTCTCACGTCAACACCCGGGGGACAGTTTGTTGTAGAGTGCCATGATGTTCACACATTACAATTTTCACAGCAACGGCTTCCCAGGGCACTGGGTTGTTTTGGAAAACGGGAACAGCTGTGAACACACATCCTCCCTGTTTAATCCTTGAGATTAGAGTGTGACTAATAAACAGCTCCCATGTACATGACTTCTTAACGTTTAAATATCTATCTTCCTTGTGGCTGGCAGGTGACGAGTTCAAACAAACTTGGTGTACTACCTACTGTGCTTTTGTCTGCTAAATTATGGGGTTCCTGTGAAGTATATCCCTTTGGCATTTTATTTAAAACCCAAAATCGTAATTTCGTAAACACCAGCGGTTAGGTGTGTGGATGTGTGGAGCTCCGTACGGGCAGCGGTTAATGTTGACAGCCGGGTCTGACAGAGGGTTCGGCTTCTCGGATACTTGTGGTATTAAGCCATGGCGTGTGGCGCATTTCAAATACAACATCGCTCAATATAACGTTCATACACAACGATGGTGCATAAAAACAAAGCTTATAGCTTTAAAACAAAGTATCCCAAAGTTCATGTGGGTCGTTGCCATGGGGGAAACACGTCACCCCCTCCTACCAAGTACTCTCAGCCCAAAACAGTTTTCATACCTCGTATCCAGTGATTCTTCCACTGCCAGGGGCAGGTGGAACTGGTTCCCAGTGCACCTCAATCTCTGAGGACGACACACTTCTGGCCCACACTCTGGACGGTGCCTCCGAGGGCTCTGGGAATACGCAACAACAAACACCATTGATTAATGATTTGTTTGAAATGCTATTGTGCCTTCTGCGACTGAACGCCTGGAACACCTGGAAGGACTTGACTAATGAAGTACTGTGGCGACGCGTGTGTGAGCAAAAAAAAAAAAAAAAAAAAGGGGGGCAAACAGGACGTTGCCCGTGGTTACTTCAGCACTGACCGTCTTCGGCGGAGAACACTGTGGCCACGGGGCTGAACGGCCCCTCTCCGACGGCGTTGTAGACCCCTACTTTCACCTCGTAGCGGGACAGGGGCGTGACGCTGTCGTTCCAGTACACGTAGCGGGACGCGTCGGCCGAGGCCAGCACCGACTGGGTCCACACGCGGGAGCCCTGCGGACGGAACGCCACGATGTAGCCCAAGTCCTCGCCGCTCTGCAGCTCGTCCGGGATGGGCTGGAATAGAGACAGAGTAGAGTAGAATTGAATATAATAGAGGAGAACGGACCATTAAAAATGCTGATCTTTTGGTCGTCAATATTTATTCCTTTTATTTTTTGTGAAGTCGTTGCTTGATTTCCTTCGCTAGATGTTCTTTCATGAAGATGCAGGTGGTAGCAACGTTAAAAAGGGTGTATTTTGTTCAGAAAAGTAAGGTATTATTTTCTATATAGCATTTTTTCTTCTCCTTTCTATCTTTGTCCAAGGTTGTGCCACTAGGAGCTCATGGGTAGTGACGCCTTAAGCACACGGGGTCCCCTGGGATTCGGAGCAAACAGACAAACGGGTAAATATCCTGCTTGGTGACACATTTGCTTTGCTTGTGATTCGCCCAAGAGCCAAGTTTATTTTGATTCAAGTTCTCTTCTCCTTTGTGAGATTCACCGTCTGTTCCAGAGCACCGGTAGGACAAAGCTATCAAGGTTCTCTCATGACTCACATATACACTCATCAGCTTTGACAAAAAGCAATAAGCAACGCAGTTTGATCTTTGGCAAACTATATCACAGAGAAAGATACACAAAGCATTTCTGCTTTTTATTCTGCAGCCACAACCAAAAATAGACATGAATAAATGCCTCAGCAATGACCATCAAAGTACAATGTGATTCCGATATACATGCTTTAGTTTACACCTTTTGAAATTCCATCCTTTATTTGATAAGTCGGTGTCAGCAAATCAACCGAGCAGGCCTTTAAAAATAAAACTACATTCATCAATGCTGGCCAAAATTCAGCTATTATTACTCAGCAAAAATCCCACCATTGGCAAAATCTTTTAAAAAGTGATGTATCACAGCAGAGGCCCTCACTTAACCATGAGTCAGGATCCTCTTACCTCCCACGAGATAACGAGCTCTCCCCCGCTGCCACCCCCACCGCTCACGTTCACTGGGGCCACTTCAGGAACTGGATGTACAGGAAACAGGAAACAGAAACGTCATCCTTCCAAATGCTGCAGGTTACCACTATGCTTTCATCGTAAAGCAGTGCTTCTCTTTTTAAAGGATTTATTTCAAACCGTGACACAATTTACAAACCCTTTATTTTTTATTTTCTAATTGTAATCACTTGGATTCTCTTTGGGTGTTTTGAGCGAGGTATGACTAGCTATGTAATGATGTAATTTTATGAGGCACAGCAGGAAAGTCCAGTCCCACTGGGATTTAACCAGCGGGACAGGAACACAGGGCAATGCTTTCTCAGAGCACACAAAATAATGTAACATACACTCCCATTCATTCATTGCTTCATGGTGGATATTCAGCGGGATATTCTGTTCAATGTTTTCCGTCGACTTGAGTCCTCTGTAATTGTGGCATTCAAATTGTGGAGGTCTGACATACAGAGACAACTTGAGTGTTAGCTTCCATTTAGGTTACATATCATCATCTGGTCTTTAGAGTTTGATAATATCATAATATAGTGGATCTCGATGGGCTGCAGTCGGCCTGTAGGCATCCTTGAGCAAGATGCCATGACCCCTTACCTGCTTCCTAATGACATGCATCTGTATTCACTATCAAACCCCTACCTGCTGCTTAATGACATGCATCTGTATTCACTATCTAACCCCTACCTGATCCTCAATGACATGACATGCATCTGTATTCACTATCTACCATATACCTGCTCCTTAATGCCCTGTCTCTGAATTCACTATCTAACCCCTACCTGCTCCTTAATGCCCTGTATCTGTATTCACTATCTAACCCTACTTGCTCCTAAGTTACATCCATCTGTATTCACTATCTAACCCTTACCTGCTCCTCAATGACATGCATCTGTATTCACTATCTAACCCATACCTGCTCCTTAATGCTCTGTATCTGAATTCACTATCGAACCCCTACCTGCTCCTTAATGATTTGTCTCTGTATTTGTCTCACTATCTAACCCCTACCTGCTTCTTCATGACATGCTTCTATATTTACTGTTAATTGCTTTAGATAAAAGTGTCTACCAAATGACTTAATAGTAATTTTGTCTCCCTCATCTGCAACAGCTGGGAACTCATTTCTTAAGATAATGTATGCTGTTATTAAGTATGAGAAATGCCTTCAATAACCAATAGAAGCACAACCAATTTTTCCCGTAGGCTAGAGTCAGTGACCGAGGCAGCACCATTGGAGAGACAAACAAAACAAAATCCAAAAATAGGTGAGTGAGTGGGCAATCAAAGACATAAGCAGGGAGTTAGGGATAATTAGTTTGTTGCGGGGAGTCAGGGGGTGGTTTGTACCTGCGGCTTTGGTTCGAACGTGACGGGACGGCACGCTGGGCTCCCCTACGCCCACGCTGTTGATTGCCACAACCCTGAACTCATGTTCCACCCAGGGTTTCAAACCTGTCACTGAGGCGTGCGACATCTGTCCAGGCACACAATCAGGAACTAGGATTAAAGAAGTCAGAATTGATAGGTTTTACTTTAGGATTAAGTGTGAAGTTGTTGTTATTTAAATATGTCTAAGCACGTTAGTATTGCTGTTTGCACTTTGTATTGCTGTTTTAATAAAGCGCTCTACAAATAAAGGTTGATTTGATTTGAAAATACAGTCCAAATGGGAAGAACAAATGAGGACTATATAATATGTTCACTATTTGTATGATTAATATGAGTCTAATGTGATTGTAAATGCAATAACTTGACCTATTATTAAACATACAGGGTGGTACCATGCACATGATGAGTTGAATGGTAAACAACTCCTGCCATATTGAACATAAAGAAATCCTCAGATAAAATAAATCCTCCTCATCTTCATCTTGGTGAACAGGGAGCAATGTTCTTATAAATAACACATTGCATAAAGAATAGGCCTTTGACAACCTCCATAGATAAAAAAAAAGAAAAAAGGTGGAGTCAATCTATCTCACTTAGTGCCGTGTTCAGCACATATTGATCAAACATTAAAACCTCCATGATTAGCAACCATTTCCTTTAATGCCGTTGAATTAAGCCTATTGCGTCACCTCTCTGGATAAAAAATATATAAACAAATATTAAGAACGCAACTATATGCAGTTGCAGCCTTTCAGTCAATTTGATCTGCTGGTGGGGGAGGAGGCGTCACCTGTCTGGGCGGTCTGCCAGCCTATAGAGTAGGGGGTCCTGGTCTGCAACGTGTAGCTAGTGACGGGGCTGTGGTTGTCGGGTCCAGACCCCCAAGAGAGCTGGACGCTGGTGTCCGTAATCTTGCTTACAACAAGGTCCACGGGGGCCCCCGGCGGCCCTATAGTCCAAAAATAAAACAGGGGGGGGGCGGGGGGGGGGGGGGGGTGGTGGTGGTGGTGGTGGTGGTGGATGGGAAGGTTTGGGAAAAGGTTAGACGCCTTTATCAGCTTTATAGTTCCATAGCAGCCAAGACAAAAGCAATCGATCAAGGTTTGTTACATGCACTGGAGAGAAACAAGAGGAGTAGAGAGGGTAGAAGAAAGAAGAAGTGTGTGGCCTCATAACTCATCTAAAGATGCCTCAAACGACAGCTGTTTGGGGACAAAAAAGAGAGGGTGTGTTCTTGTGTGGTGGAAGGGGAGTAGTAGAAGCAGTTGAAGAATATTGTATTCATGTACATATACAATACTTAAAAGTACAACGGTGTAGGAGTTCTAAAACATTGTTTTTATTGTTTGTGACATTGCTGATAAAACGTTTTAAAAAACAACAATCTTTTCTACTTCTTACAATGATTGTCTGTCTAGCAAACAAGTGGATGAGCTATTGTTTTTTCATCCGTTTTTTCAGGCGACTATGAGACAGAGGTGGAAAACAAAGCCGCACACATATTGCATTTGAGATTTGGGTGAGAAATAAAATAAACTAATTTAACAGGGCAAATAAACAAACATGACCACATTTCATGACATTTGAAAGTTTATTTTAGAAGACAAAACACTAATTTTGCCTATGCTTATCTCACAGCCGAAAGATATATGCCTCAATGTCATCCAAATCCCTTGAAAAATGACACAGCACATAAACTAATTAGCGAACGACTAATATGAAAGGATGACAAGCTATGCATACAATAAGGCCCTTACCTCTGACAATCAGGTCTGCTGCAGCCGACACGCTGTCAACCACTGTGTGTACCATGCATACATATTTCCCAGAATGCTTCAGCTGAACATTCCGCACCATCAGGTCACCTGCCGACACCTAATGACAAGGTGTACATATTTAATTACCTTTTAAGAGGGTCTATTGAAAGAGCACTGTAGTCACCCAACACTTTTCCAACATATTGACACGGGAAGAACATCTTTGTGTGTCAGTGGCTCCTGAGAATTGAGCGCTGACATTTGGAAACTCTCAAAAATAATTAGATTATAAAACTGGGGAAAATGTCATTATGATATGGTACTCCAGTAACTTCAGGGGCGAACATTTTTGTTTGCTGCTGATTCCTCAGATTCCGCTGATTCTGATTCCTCAATAAGAACAAGAAATACAATGTGAAATCAACTTTGTTTTAGGCTGCATGGGGAATCTGGTACCAGTCAAACATCATTCAATATTTATGTTAAAAGACTGTGTGCAATTCTATACAAATTGATGTTAAATATACTGTTTCACATACAATATATGAAATACATGTTACATGCAAAAAAATTCATGAATTAATATCGTGTGAACGGTTTTGATCTGCCACAGTTATTTGTACTCCTCCAATTATTGCACTATCTCTCACTATTCTGGAGTTCTCTCCCTTGTTAATTCAGAACTTCTGAATCATTTTCTTGAGTGGTACTTTCTGTATGCACATTCGTGCACATTAGGAGATTATTATTATTGTTGTAGTTCAAGCCAAGCATCTTTTTTTTGGCGCCGGGGTTGGGCGTAGGGCAAAACGTACGTACCCCTCCGATCATCTCGAAGTGTTCCCGCCGATGGCCCAGGTCGATGGGCTTGCCGTTGAGGAACCACTTGAAGATGGGCTCCAGCGTTGGGTCGCTGATGACCTCGCAGGGCAGCACCACGCTCTGGCCCACCGTGGCGTCCAAGGCCAGTGGGGGCACCACGATTCTGGTGGGTTCTGTTGGGGGGAAAGACAGAGAGAAATAAGAAAGAAAGAAAGAAAGAGAAGAAGAAGAAGAAGAAGAAGAAGAAAAGTGAAAGAAAGAGTTAAGGAGAAAGAATGCACAAAATAAAAAGTGAGGAATAAAGAAAGAAAAAATAGAGAATTACAAGAAGAAGAAAGGTCAAAGAAAGAATTAAGGAGAAAAAGAGAGTGAGAAAGAAAGAAAAAAGACGGAGGGACAGAAAGTAAGTTGCTTTTTAAAATGATCAGTGCTCAATGATCAAGTGACCTTTCATGAGTTCACGTTTCCCACAGTTCCCATCCAAAAATTGAAACCCGTTGCAATCACAATTTCAACTTCCTCCAGGGGAGACAGGGATTTTGTGTGTCTAACAACCATTTGTTATTTCAAAAATCTCCCCCCCCCCCCCCCCCCCCCCGTCACCACTGTTTCAATATATTTGTTAACGATCTGAACTATTTGCAGTACACATGCCAAATATTTTCACCACTCCTCGGTGTGAACAATAACTCACAGCTGACCAACCTGTGGAAGACTTATGCTTCTGTCAAAGCCGCGGGAACATAAAATGGCTGTATATTTCATGATCAATTTCATGCTTGGCTTGCTGTTTTTCTAACCTTAGAAAAGATTTAAACTCTCTGTTTAAAAGGTAGTGAAAGCCCACCAAGAGTAATGTACCTTTTACCACCAGCGAGCCGGAGCTGCTTGACGTTCCGAAAATGTTCTGGGCCACGCACGTGTACCTCCCTGCGTCCGATTGGCTGATGTTGGTGATGCGCAGTGAGCCGTCCTCCTTGATCGCCCGTCTGAAGACGAACACAGAACTCCCTCTTTAAAACATTTCATCACACCACGTCACACCACTTGTTAGATCTTTATCAACGACTAAATGAATTACTTTATTCTCTTCGCTCCCCCATTTCCTCGATTTTTTCTAGCTTTTTTTTTTTTATTCTGTCTATTTCGAGAAGTCCTTTCTAAAGGCACATCGGTGTACATTCGGAGACACCAATTATTGTAGCTCACGCACAGCATATGTGCTGTTGGGGTCGGAGTGGCGCTGGCTTCACAACAGGACACTGGGGCCTGTTAAAACGCTCCACAGTTAAAAGACTAGAGCGGAGCGAGGCAATGCCAGTGGAATCACTTTATACATCCTTATCAATGTAAAACATACGTAGGAGATACAATCTTCCAACTGCAAGCCATTGGTCTGCAGATATAAGACTTTAAACAATCACCGTTTTAGGGGGTATGGGATGAGGATAACGTAGACTAAAATACCAAACGCAGAAAGAAAGACAAGAGAGACTGTAGACATGAAACAGAAGAACAGTCCCCCTCCTATTCGTCTCTTGCAGCATGAGATGCATCTGTATGCCAGAAGCTGCTTGCAACGATACGATGCTCACATTGCCATTGGTGGTATTCAACGAGAACATTTGCAAAACACATGTAAACAAGGCTTCACTTTTCGTAACCTTTGGTTTCGCCAAAAATGAAACAGAACAGGGAAGAAAAGGCGATCGGTGGCAGTGAGCACAGCTCAGAAATCAAACACATTTCTATGAATAAATATGTATCCAGCAGGCGCCCGAGCCAAGAGCCAGTGAGCATGTCTGACACCGGGTGCTTTGCCCTGATTTATTGACCAAAATATCAAGCACTGAGTGATGGAGGCCTGCTGAGGACATGACCTGAGGGCCAATGAGCTGTAAAACAAATAGAAACCTAAAGAACTATCTGCTCCGCAGACGAGAGCTGCCTGCGCACCGGGTTGCCGGCCTACTTTCGTCCCAACCCACCGCCCGCCTGCCTGATCGCTTCCCTCTTCCTTTTACTCCTTTTCAGAAAGAAAACCAATCCATCGTGGTGGCCACGTGTTCAGGCAGGCCTGGAGAGTTACATGGGGGACTATGGAGATGTGGAGAGAGTGTTGGAAGTATGGATTTGAGACGCAGGCACTAAAGCGGGAGATGAGAGTGCAGATATATGTTGCTCAATCACACTTCCCCCTCGGCAAACTGAATAAATAGGACATTTGGGTCTGCAAACCTTGGTCAACTGAAATAACATCACTCATTTGTCTCATTGTACAGGCAAAAAAAAACTTTACTCATTTTATATTTTTTATATTTACTCAGCATATGTATTTATGTATGTATGTATGCATGTATGTATGTATGTATGTATGTTTGTTTGTATGTATGCGTGTATGCGTGTATGCGTGTGTGTGTGTGTGTGTGTGTGTGTGTGTATGCATGTTTTTGAATGGTTCAAAATTGAATTAGCTTGAGCGACTGTTTCGTCTTTTTATTCATAAAGAAACAACTTCACTGCTATTATACAACTATTTGAAGCACTATATACATTAAAAGTTTTGCTGAAAAGTTACTGTAGAAAAACATGGCCACCATCATTTCTTTGTCTTTGTGTTCTTTGTTCCACGCACAGTGGAACTATCTTAGAAGGACATTAAATTTGCATGACAACTTCAAAAGCCTGATGCTTTTAAACGGCGCGCTGATGAGTCAGCTGGGTGTCAGGCGGCCACAGTTAAAATTAATTGAATATATCAAATAGAAAGAAATCACATTTGCATACCCACACTGTTGCATCTCACGGCCTCTAATAGGTATTTTAGGAATAATCGCAAGCGGCTACTCTTATCCTCACTCTCTTTCCCTGAACATCTCCATAAAAGTGACATTCATGCTGTACAAGGACCCCACCTTGACTTCTTCATGCATATTGCATAGTCCCAAGGACACCCACCCTCCGCGCATCCTGTGTTTATGGCCGCTGCTAGAGATTGATCAACAGGCTAAGCACAATGAACTGCTTGGTCGGGTGGCAAAACACTTAACCTTCCATCGCGGAGGATGCGGGGCTAAAACTAAAAATAATGTGTCACATTGGAATCCCTGCGTTTGTTTTTTCGTTCTTTGGCCTCGATGCTAAACTGTTGCCTGACAAAACCTTCAACTGTCCTTTTCTCTATATTTGCTAGTTTGCTTTAAAATGATATTCATGCTGAGGCATATTATACTGGTTGAAGACAAAAACAACAACAAAAGATTTTGAAAGATTTCCCTCCAAAACCTACACCACCTGGGGTGTATTTCATGCCACAATGACTTCCAAAGTCCCTTTGAGGTGAGTCATAAATAGCATTGAGCTGGGGGGGGGGGGGGGGGGGGGGGGGGGGGGCTCCTCCACAACCCCTCACCCCCTCCCGTTAATGCACGCTAGCAGCAGCGGCATGAGCAGTGGTGCGTGGCGCACACCCCCTACCTGCTGGTGTCCTTCAGTAGCTCCCCTCCTCCTCTTCCTCCTCCTCCTCTTCTCCAGGAGACGAAGGCCTTGGGTGCGGCCCGTGGCCGACACTCCAGGACCACCTCCCCCCCACGCTGGACCAGGGTGGACTTCTTCACGGGGCTCCAGGAGAAGTCCGGCGGGGAGGCTGAGGAAGGGTGCAAAGAAAAACGGGGCGATGTCAGCTCATTCTTTGTCTTAATATTTTACTAATGAGTCTTTGGAGACGCTTTCATCCAGAGCCACTGGCAGTGAATTCAGATATATATACATATATATATAGTCACAGAGGAGCTGGAAGCGGTTTATCCTGCTCAAGGATGCCTACAGGTTAGGTTGCAGAGACGTTGGGGATCGAACCTAGTTTCGGGCCGGGAGCCGAACACCCCAGCCGTTACACCGTACCCGTTAGCTCCCATGTCCCCTGGTTACAATGATGAGCGAACTGCACATTCACTGTCCTTGAGAAGACGGAAAACATGACAGCACCCTAACATTCTTTAGTAAAAACAAGTTATCGAAACAAGCAGAGCTATGGGTGGAGTTCACTGAGAAGTGAGCATACAGAGCATGTCTAATGTACTTTTTTAGACATGTACTGTATGCATAGCAAACAGCAAAATACACGACTTACCCACAACCTTGAGCTCTGCGCTGGCATAAATGGCACCGTGTTCATTTTCCGCCAGACACTGATACATCCCCGAGTCGGTGAGAGTGACGCTGGTTATGCCCAGTTGTCCATCTTCCATGTGAATCCTTTCCTGAAAAGTTAATCCACCTTTTGATTCATGTCTGATCACACTTTTCTTTCTATTTTCTTTTTTATTCATGTTTTTTGTTTTTGTTTTTCGGCGGGTGAAAGACTAGAATGCTAAATCCAAATCTTGACTATGAATCCATTTACAAAAGTCAACTTGCTTTTTTGGTAAATACAACGTGAGGTGAATCTAATTTCTGTTTGAATTGTGTTTTGCTGTCATGCTCGTACTTCTGAGGCATACTGTGCAGGTCTGTGTCCTGTTTTTAATTGATATGTAGATATTGGACACTTGCAATCTCAGACAGCAGGGTTCCAGATGCAGAAGTCTGGTTTATATTCCCATATACATCATCTGTTTTATCCTCTAGGGCTCGTGGTGGTTTTTGGGCAGTTATATGGTTGTCTCTTGGTTGAGCTAAAAATGTCAGCTGCATTCATTCCATCATTTTTTTAAACATTTATAAAATATGAGTCATGTGAAGCAAGAATGAAAGGGTCTGAGGTTTTAAAGAACTATTTTAAAACAGTGAATTAACCTGCGTTTGGTTTCTTCTACCTGCTGGTATTTCGGCTCTAGTACCAGCAGTAATATTAAACAAATGATTTCCTATGAGGCCATTAAGAATTTGGGAAAACATGAGTAAGATCCAGCACAGCGTGCTTTAAAGGATTCTTTTTTTATTTGAAGGAAAAATCGCGGTCCCATGGCCCCAAGCTAGGGGTTACGATGAATGTAATTTCTTTTTACAAACAACATGTTAATAAACTCTCTGCTATTCTGTGCTAGCTAGCGGATCATGCGTACCCCGGGTGCCAGAGGCTGCCCGTTCTTCAGCCATCTGTAGGTGGGCGTTGGCTTGCCGCTGGCTTTACACTCCCACTGCAGATTAGCCTCGATAGCGATGTTAGCATCCTTCAATGTCTGGAGCCACTGCAGGTGTTCAACATCTGGGGATATGAACACAAACACAGGAAACGTTTTTTTGTCTATTCAGCCGTGATTTTCAAGTAAAATAATTAGGTAAAACTTTTTGATGCATTGTTTGTGGATCCAATCCAATCTCTCGGTGGATATATATACGTTCTAATAAAAATATAATAAAAGTAATACTCATCAAATATACATTTCTATCAAATATTACATATGTTAAAATAACATGCATACATGCACACACAGTAGGCGGAATTAAATAATGCTACATAAGAACAACATATTGAGTGGTTGTTTTTATCGACGTTATTAATGGATATCACTGACATTGACTACTCGATATTCAAATCACGCTATGGAAGCACATTCGACAAGTCCATGCCGAAATATATCCCTACCCTGTAACAGGAGCCGTCCCGTGGCGACGTTTCTCCCCCTCGTGTTCTCGGCCACGCACTCGTACAGCCCCTCGTCCTCGGGCCGGAAGTAGGGGATCTCCAGCACCCCGCTGGAGTGGTGGATCTGGATCTTCCCTGCCAGAGGACTCCCGTCAGCCCGCCTCCAGGAGATGGAGGGCACGGGGCTGCAGGGGTCACCCGACAGCAGCAGATTAGAAAGGTCACACGCATGACAGCGGCAACACAATAAGCCGTCTGTGGCCACCGACTGTGCGGGCCGGCCGGCTGAGGTGTCGGTCTGCCGGCTCGGTGTTGTTACGGGGGAAGACGGCCGCGGGGAGACCGTTATCGCAGCGGCAACGTTGAAGATAATAAATCGGGATTGGGGGGGAGGGGGGGGGGAGGGGGAATGTGAGGGTGGGAGGCGCCAAACCACTTACTTTCCCAAGGCGAAGCATTCCAGCTTCACCGAGGATCCTTTGGGGACGTGAATGCTTTCGGGGAACTGCACCTCGATCTTGGGTTCGTATTCGCCCATCACGGCTGCAGTAAGCGGGAAGACAGCCCATGGTCAGTGAGAACATAAAAGAGTGTCATTAAGCGGAGAACCGTCGCCTTAAATGACAAAGTAAAGTAAATCAAGAAGAATTCTACATCTGTCAGGTGTGCAATCATGACGTTGGTATTCATCGGTAGATAACAAGTTGGGACAATCAAAATCAGGTATCTGTGAACTTGTAGCTATCACCATTTCAGTTTTTTGTGAACTCCAGGGCTTAAATTGAACGACATGTGAGCCGAGTTGATGGTTTCCACGGAAGCATGAGTTGGGATTACACATGTGCTTCAGCTCGTAAGTGCTCCACACACCGAGCTGTGATAAGGTGCCTGCCTCACACTGCACTGGGTGTGCCAGTAGGTGTGTGAGTGCGCGTAAATCTCTTTCTGTCTAGTAAGTGTATGTGTGTGTGTTTGTGTGTGTGTGTGTGTGCTTGTGTGTGTGTAGTAAGTGAATGTGTGCGTGTGTGTGTATGTGTGTGTGCACATGTGTGTATGTGTGTGTTTGAGTGTGAATGTGTGTACGTGCATTGCCTGTATGTGCATGTATGTGTGACTGTGGGTGTATGAATGTGTGTGTGTGTGAGTAAGAGTGTGTTTGTGTTTGTGTGTGTGTGAGTATGTATGTATGTATGTATGTGCACAGCCTGTACGTGCTCATGCTTCCCTGTGAGTGAGCAGGCAGCAACCTAGCATATGTAAATGTGTGCCCTCATGCAAACAGTGAGTGTTCTCCTATACACAGCTCTGTTCAGTGGGCCAGTTGTAAAAGCACACAATGAAAACCACCTCTGTAAGCACAGAAGCCAAAACAACAGCAATAAAACTAGTAAATACAACTTCATGCTCCAACAATGACGGATCTCCCTGCCCCTCCCATCCAACACAGCAGCTTGCTTCACTGCCGTAAGAGCAGGGGGCCTAGCTGGTGTGTGTGTGTGTGTGTGTATGTGAACAGATGGGTGAGTTGAGATGTATGCGTGAATTCATGCTTGTGCACACAGAGACAGAGACAAAGAGAGACAGAGACAGAGACAGAGACAGAGACAGAGACAGAGACAGAGACAGAGACAGAGACAGAGACAGAGACAGAGAGAGAGAGAGAGAGAGAGAGAGAGAGAGAGAGAGAGAGAGAGCGTTGTGTGTATGTTTGCATGTGTGTGATATGTGTGCATGCATATGTGGATGAGTGAAGGTGTGTGTATCTGGGTCATCCTTATATGCATACATCTGTACCTATGTGTTTATCTATTTGTGTATGATTGTGTATGTGCATGTGTGTGTGTGTTCCTGTGTGTAATGCATGCGTGTGTGCGTATGTGTGTGTTCATGCATACGTGTACAGTATGTGCTCACCGTCCGTGCGCAGCACTACAGGAGTGGGGGAGCTGAAGGCAGTTGCGTTGTTCATGGTGTTCCTCACCACGCAGGTGTAGTTGCCCACGTCTGACGCCTCCACCTTGGCAATGTACAGGTTCCCCGTGCGCTGGGACACGAAGCGCCGGCTGTCCTGCTGCAGGAACCTGGGCTGCCCGTTGAACACCCACGAATACTTGATCTCTGTGAAAACATACACATACAAATACTAATGAATAGTATGCTAGGTGTGATGCTAGGTAACGGCTGCAATAGAACTAATGCTAATGCTAAACATCAGGCTGTCCATTGAAAAGCCAAGAATATTTGATCTCTGCAAAATAAAATGTACATATATTAACATTAGAAACTAATTGAAACCTCTATGAAAATATGCTGAAATATATGTAAAAAGAAAGCATGGTGGTAATAGCATTGCTACTATCAAGACGGGCCATTAGAAAGACAAAGATATCTGATCTCTATAAAATACTATAGATACATATAAATATATATAAAAATTAAATAATGGGGTAAAAGTAACACAAGAAACTGCCAAGAAAATAAAGTAGAGTATATACATATTAAAGGGAAAGTATGGCGGTGATATAATACTATAGACCAGACATGACCACAGAGAACAGAATATCGACAAATGAAAATAAAAGAAGATATTATTTTCAATCAGATTCCCAAAATCTACCAGACCGCACGCCGACGACAGGGAAGACAGATAACTAGAAATGGATCCAGGTATAAATAGAACGGTCGGGCCAGGATTCAATTTCTTGGCTACCTATACAGGCAGAGACTTAATGGTATGTACAAAGTAGAGGAAGGAAGGTTGGGAATGAAAAGGGAAGGGATGAGGGGGGGGGGGGGGGGGGGGGGGGAATGAAAGATGTACCACCGGGTGTGTCACTGATGCCACTGTCCGTCTAGCATGGGGAGTGGTCCAATTTAGTAAGAGGAGATGTCTAGCCGGGACACATATGGTAGGGGTTAATGGGACAGAATGACTTGACATTACCCCTGCCATCTTGTTATAATGTTTTTGCATGTGTGTGTGTGTGTGTGTGTGTGTGTGTGGATTGTAGGCTTTGGGTAGACAATCAAGTGACAGCTCTGATGACACACAGGCGGCTTTTCCCCATCCACACACACACACACAGACGTGCACACGCATAGACACACAGCAAGAAAGAGAGCAAGGCAGTACGAGTATGAGAAAGAGAGAGAGAGAGAGAGAGAGAGAGAGAGAGAGAGAGAGAGAGAGAGAGAGAGAGAGAGAGAGAGAGAGAGAGAGAGAGAGTGGGATGAAGAGAGGAAGAGAAAATAGATAAATAGATAGAAAGAGCAAGGGGGAGAGGTGGAGGACAGAGATAGATAGAGAGAAGAAGGGAGATATAGAGAGAGAGGGAGGGAGACAGAGAGGTTAAGATGGAGAGATAAATAGAGAGATAGGTAAGCATAGGGAGAGAAAGGGAGAGATAGAGAGAGAGTGGGAGAGAAAGAGGGAGGGAGAGAGAGAGAGAAAGACAAAGACAAAGACGGAGAGGGATAGAGGGGAAGACAGCAAGATACATAGAGCAGGGGGAAGGCATAGATAGAGAGGCAGCCAGGGAAGGAATGGAAGAGACAGAGAGAGGGAGGCAGAGACAGAGACAGAGACATATAGCGAGAGAGAGAGAGAGAGAGAGAGAGAGAGAGAGAGAGAGAGAGAGAGAGAGAGAGAGAGAGAGAGAGAGGAAGACAGAGAGTGATGTGCTCGTTAAAGTGGCTTGGCGAGGGAGTTTTAGCAGAAGGAAAGGGGGAGGGCGGGAGGGAGGGAGGTGGGGGACCTGGGCTATTACAGCCGCCATGCCGTGTCAGGAACACGTGACATGTGGCAGTAGTAGACCCCCCCCCCCCCACTCCTGTCCCCCCTGACAGGCTGAGGCGGCTCATAAAACGTCCAGCTCTCATCCATTGACATCAAGTGACTTAAAATCATTACGGAGAGAGAGAGAGAGAGAGAGAGAGAGAGAGAGAGAGAGAGAGAGAGAGAGAGAGAGAGAGAGAGAGAGAGAGAGAGAGAGAGAGAGAGAGGGAGAGAGAGAGAGAGAGAGAGAGAGAGAGAGAGAGAGGGAGAGGGAGGGAGAGAGAGAGGGAGAGAGAGAGAGAGAAAGACAAAGACAAAGACGCAGAGGCAGCCAGGGAAGGATAGGAAGAGACAGAGAGAGGGAGGCAGAGAGAGAGAGAGAGAGAGAGAGAGAGAGAGAGAAAGCTAAATAAAGAGAGAGAAAAAGAGAGAAAAAGAGAGAAGTCATGGGGTAACAGACGGCCCCCAAACTGACCTTTCATGACTACAGAGACCCAGGCGGGACTCAGGAGCCGGCGGTCTCAGAGGCCTCTGGGGTCTATGCACCCAGGGCCCCTTCATATAATCTCAGGTCCTTCGCCGACCCAATTTAACTCTCCAGGCAGCGCCCAAGCGCTGCTCAGCTATTGATTGGTCAGACGAAGGAACTAGCTGTGTTTTACTTATTTTCTGGGGGTGTTTTGTTGTTCAGGTCTCAAAATAAAACAGTGCACAATAGCGTCATTATGTGCCCCAGACCGTGAGAAAAGGGATGACAATTCTGAAAAAAGATGTCCTTTTTTTTGTAATCGGGGGGTTGTGAAGTGGGGGAGGTGGCGTGTGAGGTGGTGGTGGTGGGTGGGAGGGGGGGGGGGGGGGGGTGGGGTGGGATGGGGGGGGTGGGGGAGTAAATTGCCAAAATGTCTCGCTGGAGAGCCCGGTGGCGGACACGTGTGTTTCTGGTTGGAAGGGAGGAGTGAGGCAGGAGGAGAAGAAAAACCGGCCCACTGGCGTGAAATTGTGCCAGTGGGCACCGGGCGGCCACAAGAGTGCACCGCCACTTTGAGGGTCTGCTAATCAGCAGCACACAGACATGCGGGGCGCCTCACAGCTGTGCCACGGGATAAATTCTCCCCGGATACAGAAGCTACTTTTATTTATTTTTTCTTCTTTCCTTCCTTCCTTCATTATTTTTTTATTTTTATTACCTACAGATAACCTGCCCACACCGGCAGACATGACAGTTGGGGAGGAGCACAGAGGAATGCCAGAGACTTTATAGACGACAGCTTGGTCACAGCTCATATTGGCTTTGGGGGGAAATATGAAGAAAAAGAGAATCATTTAAAAAAAAAACGTGGGAAATAAAATAAGAAGCTGAGCTCAAGGTTAAGAGGAGTATGGCTTTTAACTATAGAGATGTTCTTTTTAAGGCTTTGGAGATATATATATATATATATATATATATATATATATATATATATATATATATATATATATATATATATATATATATATATATCCACACATGAGAACAGTGGCTGATCCACTAGCCATGATCCAAAAGAAAAGAAGAGAAAAAATGCACTCTGTCAGACAGATAAGGAGAGAGCCTAGAAAATGGAGGGCAAGAGGATGCGTGTTTGAAACAAGGGCGTCACAATAGAATGAGACGGTTAGCCATGAAAAGAAAAGAAGACGGTCCCCACACACACACACACACACACACACACACTGGTGTTAGGAGGAGATAGCGAAAGTAGCAGTGCTGGAAACAATTGAGACTGCTGGCGCAAGGAATGTGTGTGACTCCGGTGAAGACAATGATACAAAGAGAGAGAGAGAGAGAGAGAGAGAGAGAGAGAGAGAGAGAGAGAGAGAGAGAGAGAGATAGAGAGAGAGAGAGAGAGAGAGAGAGAGAGAGAGAGAGAGAGAGACAGAGACGGGAGGTGGTGGCGCTGGTGGTGGTGGTGGTGGTGGTGGTGGTGGTGGTGGTGGTGGTGGTTGTGGTGAGAGAACATAAGGTGCTCCGGTACCTCCGCTGTGGGGGGGCGGACCACACAGCAGAACCACCGCCTGGCCCTCTCTCACCGACACCGTGTTCCTCAGCTTCCGGCTGAAGTTCTGTAGAACTGTGGAGAGAGAAACACACACACACGCCAACACAATTTTTATCTGAAGGCATTTAGCATTTAGCATTTAGCAGGCGCTTTAATCCAAAGCGACCACAGTGAATTATTTTAGATGCATGTGATTAAGATGCAGGAATGGGGGTTACGGTAACCTCCCCGTGGATGCCTAGACATCAGATGTTGGGGTTCCAAACCCAGAAACATTCTGTTGTGGGAGTCCAAATACACAACCACTTCAATCCCCTGCTCCACCAGACTAGACTATCCTGTACATGCAAACCAAAATAACTACAACAGAAGAAAAGTTGGGAGGCTCTGACAGTTCTTTTAAGGTTCCTGTGAAATCCGAGGCAAGGGAGCGTTTTTTTTGTTACCTCCCAGGAGTGCATTCCGGTCTGTGTATGTGCCTGGATGTCAAGCGCTAGCATCTTCACTAATATCACCGCGGAAATAATCCCTCTGAGATACTGGAGGGGGTGGGTGGACAAAAAAGAAAAAACCTTTCATTAAATGTTGCTGCGTACAAGGATTGGTCCAAATACTAAACCTGGAGCACCTGAAAATACCAAGTGCATCCCAGGAGGAACGGAGCAAATATCAGCCATGATGAAGTGGAACTCGGCTCAAGAGACAAAGGGGGGAAATCTAATTAAGAGACGAATTGGAAAAAACATCCGTTAATGAATTCCACCTGTACTGCATTATTGATACTGCTGCGATAGTAAGATGGAGAGAATGTGTACCACCTAAACAATGGCTTCTCTCCAACTAGCAACTGGACACTTCACTAGACATGGCAAGCCAGGCTAACAAATCAGATTTAGGGAGATTGAAATTACTTTTCACACGCTATTAATCCCGGCTACACATGTGCATCCCCACATATCCACACACACACACACACACACACACACACACACACACACACACACACACACACACACACACACCCTGCACGTACACCCAGACATACATGCATAAAACACACTCTCACACACACACACACACACACACACACACACACACACACACCCTGCACATACACCCAGACATACATGCATAAAACACACTCACACACACACACAAACACACACACACACACACACACACACACACACACACAAACACACTCCAGTAACCACACAAATTGAACCCGACTCATGGCTGCCTATAACCATCAGCCGCTAGATTAGCACCACTCCTTTACGATGGAAAAAACATGACACACAGTATTTAATGGAGATATATCGCCAATGAATATCATGGTTCAATATGACACAGGTATGCCAACCAAAGGAAAAAGTGACAAAAAATGTACTTAAAAAGATACAAAGATGAATGTGTTATATGTTACATGCAATATGTTACATTTATTAATCCCAGAAGAAAATGAATGGTAAAACACGATGCTTGTATAGCATCCTGTCAGCTGATCTCTTACTCCCTGCGAGCTATGTATGTCAGCAAATAGTCCCTGGTGAAACACAAATACAGACGCCAGCAAGAAAAAGAGGAGAACAATAACAACGATGAAGACAAGGATTACAAATATGGAATTGTTGGACGACATCCCTAGGAAGTCCCTCCCTCTCTCTTGCCACTTCCAGCACATTTGAGGCATGGGTTCCCAGCCTGGGAATGAGGCGTCACCACAGCCATAGTGATCCATCAAAACGCAAGTCACTGACTCACATGCAAACTTGATCTTGGCCTCCCTGCTGACGACGGTCCCGATGGCGTTGGTGGCGATGCACTGGTACACCCCCCCGTGGTGCGTGGCGAGGGGGTCTCTGATCAACAAGTTCCCCTCGACGAGGCTGTAGCTGGGGTCCAGGTCTGGGTTGACCTCCCTTCCGTCCACCCTCCACCTGAGGACAGAGGATAATGATGATGGTGGTGTTGGTGGGGGTAATGATGTTGAGTATTTGTGTGGGTCATTTAATGGGTGCATTTTCCGTCACGCAGGAATTGAAGAAGAAGGTTGTTTGTTTTCTAATGGACCCTCCCATTACGACCATAACGGGTCCTTATTATTGGTGCCTTTTACATCCGGCTAGACTTCCGTCGTCTCTTTCCCAGACTGGGACTTCTGCAAGCTACATGCTATTATATTCTAGACATGTCTTATGTTTCTCCCGGGGTATGACTGGTCAGATTTAGAAGCCCGGGATTAGCAGCTGAAGACGCAAACGGGGGAAATGTTTGAGGGGGCTGATGAATGAATTGCAATCTTGTGAAAGCCGGGTCGCCCCAGAAAACTCTTAGAACTCTTTAAACACGCATGCATGCATGCCCACGTATAAACACACACCCCCCCACACACACACACACACACACACACGTAAAGACAGCGCCTCACTAACACACACAGAGACAGAGACACACACATGTAGACACAGACAGACGCACACACACAGACATACACACAGACACACACACACACACACACACACACACATGCACTCGCACGCAGCCACACAAAAACACACACATGACGAAAGTCCCAGTTCAACAGTATGTCATGGGCCAGGGAGAATTGTCTGGATAGGAAAAGAAAAAAGGGAAAACACATTCCTTTAAAATTTCCTAAATATGCCACCAGGAGAAGACGAACAGAGAGAGTGGGAATAGTGCAGTAACAGAGCGTCTATTAATACAGGGCACACCTGTCTGGTTCCTCACAGTGGGTGGACAAGCGTAGAACAGGTTATGTGATCAATATTGTTTTTAGTTATTTTTGTGTGTGTATGTGTGTGTATATGTGCATATGTGTGTTTAAATTAATGTCACATTTATCGGTCTATCTGAGACAAAGGACATTGACAAAGACAGAAGAACAGAGGGAGCGATAGAGGGAGGAACATGAGCAAAAGCGAGAGAGGTCAATCTAGAGAGCGGGAGAGAGATAGAAGAGTGAATGTGAGAGTAAGAGAGAGACTACGAGAGAGGGAGAGAGAGAGTGAAGGCAAGAGAGAGAAAGACAGAGAGATAGAAAGGAGTGAAAGCGAGAGAAAGCAATATAGAGGGAGAGAGAGCGAGAGAGAGGTGTGAAAGTGAGAGCAAGTGAGAGAGCGAGAGAGCAATATATAGAGCTAGATAGAGAGACAGTTAAGGCGAAAGAGAGAGTAAGACAGGAGTGCAGGCAAGAAGTAGAGAGTGACAACGAAAGTAAACAATAGTTGATTAGTAAACAGTAGTAAACACTGACTGGTAGCGTGGTGGAGGGTTCCCCTTGGCCTTGCAGTTGATGAAGGCCTTGTTGTCGTGGGGGCCCAGAGGCAGCACACTGTCGCTGGGCTCCTGGGTGAACACGGGGCCGTGGCGGGGGCTCTCCGCGTGGGAGGCCCCAGCACTGGATGGGGCGCGATGCCACGCCACAGACCCTGATGACAGGAACGCAACCATCAACACACTACGAACCATGCATATCTATTCTGATTGTAGTACTTATTTTAGTATTCTAGCACAATATCTGTGTACATATATACGCACACACACATAAACATGTCTATTTTACACTGTTTTTGTGATGTTGCAGTGTTGAGGATGCCTGGAATACAAGAGAGAGAGAGAGAGAGCAGAAAAGAGCTGAAGAGAGAAAGATTTTGAAAGTAAACAACCCAAAAATGTCCCCCCCTCTCTGTTCCCGCCCACCTTCCATACATTTCTCCGCCATCGTGTTACATCACGCACTTGTGATTGACAGGCAAGATGTATTCCCCTAACCAATCATGGTAGAGATTAGCCAGCAGTGGTCTAAAATGTAAAGTGGCTCAGTCAGCTCGAAACAGTTATTCTCACAGTGCATTTCACTCATTAATAGCTGTCTGATGGCTAGTCCATTTCTAACAAATGACACTCAAATAATAGCTCTTGAATCTTACCTACAGCCCCTTCAACCCGTTTTTTTAATCGCCTAATTAATCGGCGATGTATTAACATGATGCCTGCAATTACTCAAACACACACTCACCACATCTCTCGCATCACATGAAACAAAACAGAACAAAACATAGAACAGCAAACCAGACATAGGGGATAATCCATCAGGGATCAATAGTGGGACTTTCTAGGCACTGGTTTGTTTTTCTTATTCCTTGCCCTCCCTTGGCCCCTTTTCATCCTCTCGTGGGTGGGTCTGGCGCCGGGGGATTGATCGGTGGAGCATGTCCGTTTGGTGCGAACCCTCAAAAATATCAATACGCTGGAGTAATTAACCAGTGTTTCACTAATTACTCTGTCAAGTCTATCATATCTTCCATTGATGCCAATGAGCACAGGCACACACACACACACACACACACACACACAACTACACAAAGACACGAGCTTTTCGCACAGACACACACAAATACTAAGATGTTCACACACACACACACACAAAAAAAAAACACACACAGACACGCATTCCGCACACACACACACACACACACAAATACTAAGATATACACACACACAAATAGTAAGATGCACACACACATACACACACAAATACTAAGATGCACACACACACACACACACACACACACACACACACACACACCACACACTTAGTTGAATGTGTGCATTACAGAGTAAGTCAGTCAGTGCATTCCGGACGGCTGCGTGGTCAGTTGCTCTCTCATAAGTACACCACTCTTTCTCATCTCTATGTAATACGTCTTCTTTTTCATCTTTATTCTTACTTCTTGAAGAGATGAGACGCTTCTATAGCAAGTCTGTGGCGTCCTCCCCCATGTCATTATCTCTTCTTCAGGGTCATCATCATCATTGTTCTAATGAGTGCGTGGGAGACATCATTGTCGCAGGCCAGGGCTCACTTCTCTGCCCATCCCCAAACTGTGCTGCTCCTTTCTCTAAATGCTTGTGATGTCCTTTAAATTAAACTAAGTCATGAACCTTTCAGAGCCCGGTTCAGCGCAGGTGAGATGTGGTCGGACTGGACACGCTAAGCACGTGTTTTTTTTTTTTAAAGTGACCCTAGCCCCTGTGTTTGCTGTATCAGGAACACACCCACAAACACACACATGCAATAATGCACACACAGACATGCACAACCACACACACTGAAACGCAATTGTTTTTGCTGTATCAGAAACACACCCACAAACACGCACATGCAATAATGCACACACAGACATGCACAACCACACACACTGAAACGCAACTGTTGTATTGCATTCAGGCACGCACACAAATAAACCAACAAATGCAAGCACACACAAGTATATAGACACACCCCCTCAATCACAGACACACAGGCATGCATCCAATTGTATGCAGGCACACACGCACACATACACACACACTCACCCACACGCATCAAATTATATGAAGGCACACACACCCACCAACATACACACACACACACACGCACAAACACACAGACAGACACACACACACACACACACACGTTTACAAACACATAGAGCAGACATTCAGTAATACGATTTTCTAGGGGCTGTACACGCATCAATAATAGACAGAGAGATGTAGATGTGTACTTCCACCGCTAACTGTCAGGTTCGGCCAGCATGGTTCTTCAGTTCTCCACTTTGATGGGATGCCTTTACACACCACCATATTTACACTGCAGCAGGCACGCCCGCCCCGTAGCGCCGTCACACACTGCTGACTCCAGACAAAATGCTAAATCAATGAAGATAGAAGCATAAATAACAGCACAATGGACGCTTGCTCCAAAGACTGTATAAATTTAAATACATCTGTCTGATGGCTTGTAAACGGGATGGCTCTTGGGTTTGGAGAATATATCTGTCAAGCTGGACTTGTCAACGTTGTATCTGTCTCTGTGGTCTAGGAGCTGAAACAGGTTTCAATAGACAAAACAACAACAGAACCAGAGAGTTGGGCTCTCAACTCCATGGATGCAGAACTCTTATCGTTTTTTGTTTATTTATTTGTCTTTGTTTTCTTGTTCATTTTATTCGCATTGTTTTGGCTACCCCAGCGTTTTTTTGGGGGGACGACGACCAGATTACCATACAATTTACGTTGCACTTAAAGTAATTATAGTTGGAAATGAATTCTGCTTACATTTTTATAGCAGTTGCCACCACTGAGAATTGCCTGAGAAAACAAAAAGGCAATCAAGGACAAGGAGGAGTAAACTAAATCCAAGAGTAACTAGCCAGTTTTTATCAGTGAGTGATGTTGACTGAAAATAGTCGAGGATGTAATAATAAGCAGCCCTGTTGTTGACATTAAAACGATACTGATCAAAAACCTTGCAGTTTTGCATCCCTGAGGGGCTCGTGCAAAATAAAGAAGTTGGGTTCAGTTGCTATTGCAGGGAAGACATGCGTTTATTTGCATTTTGATGAGTGCAGTTTAAAATGTTGCTGTGGACTTGTACTACTGTAAAAATCGACTAAATAATAAATAATCAGCCTACTCACAAATAAAGACATTATCTGTGTTTGCTTATATTGCTTATAAGGGACCTATAAAATAGCAAACAAATAATGTCCAAACAAGGGTTACAAATACCCTTAATTTATTTCCAATAGTTACGATTTAAGTTGAAAGATCTTCTCACCGTGAGCAGATGAACGCGTCACACCTGTACTCTCTATGTGGGCTTCCAATTCATCATGGACTTGATTTCAAGTTCATGCTTCTTATTTATAAATGACTCCGGGCCAAATATATATTTCATCCCTGTTCTTTCAGCATGGATCTCCCTTGCCTTAAAGTGGTACACATTTAAAACGACATCACACTGCTGTTTTGATTGCGACTTTATTTCTGTAAAGCACTTTTTAACATCCCTTTGTGAAGGTGACATACTACATGCTTCCCTTATCTTACAACTTTAACAGTAGTTTGACATAAAAAATAAAAACGTTGACAACTTTATGTCAAAGTCCCCGTAAAATATGTTTTGTTTAGTTTGAGGCCGGGTCCCCAGATGGGATAGATACCGTACGACACGATTAGTCCGAGAAAAGTCTGAAGAAAAGAGGCAGCCACTCCGTATGTAGTCGTATGTATGCAGATCAGGTGTGACATCAAACGCAGTGTGAGGGACATCTTACCAGCCAGACACTCTTTGAGTGACAGAAGGATTAACAGTTCCCATGGCAACAGCTTCATTTTCCAAGGTCAAAGAGTCCCTTTCTTCCCAGTCAGTTGCCGGCAGAGTGGAGTGGAGAGGAGGGGGGAGTGAAGGATATTTCCCCGGCCAAGTCTGTATTTCCTTCTCCTGGTTTGGCTGTGGAAGAAAGAGCACAAAGGGAAATGAGCATCGCGGATATTTCGTCCAGCCACACACAGGCAAGCTTTCAAGCTTCCTTAGGCTCCAAAATGGCTCCAACTTGAGGGAGATGAAAACCTCCTGGCAAGCCATTTTAATAATGCAGTCACCCTTCTGAGCAGAGCTACATCCCACACTTTAGGGTCAGTTCACTGCTGATCCCCAGGAGGCGATATGTAGCAAAAAGGAGCTCTCCAGGGAGCTAATGGAAGGGGTGATGGGAGGCAGAATGAGTAGAAGGAGGGGAGGAGGAAGCGCAGATTTGAGCAGTTGAGGAGCGACAACAGATGAACACAGGCAGATTTCTGCCCACGGCGATGTTAGAGCGATGCTTACTATCGGCTCAACATTTTGCACCTTGTGTGAAATTATTATGGGTCTTTTTTACTTTCTGGTTTTGGCGAGTCTATTGTTCAGGTGCAGGATACATACCACTAGTGGTACGCAAGGGTACCACAGAGGTATGTGGGATTTTATTCTTGAAATAGACAACTGAACAATAATGTTTAAGAATTTTCAATTTTTATAGTATTATGGTATTAGTAATAGTATTTATAGTATTATTTAAAATATTGTGCCACTTTGTGCATTCCATCATTTGTTTTAAATGTGTATGTTTTCCATTGATTGTTTTGAGGTCATTCGTGTTTGCTAAATAAAAACACTGAGCAATAGCAGCATTGCTGACTATTTTTCCAATGTTTTCAAATGGCCATGGCCTTCTTTCAGACATAATTGTGTTTGAAGGGTCACTCCTTGATCAGCCTCCGCATGTGTATTTATTAATATTTTCATTATAGGTGCTGTGTATATAATTTAGTGGCATCTAGTGGACCTGGCATAGTTCAAAACATACTTAGTATGTTTTAATTAATGTATAATTCCATGAAAATAAGAATGGTTGTGTTTTCATTACCTTAGAATGAGGCCTTTATATCTACAAAGGGAGCTTTAAATCAATCACATTGTCAATCATGAGAGTTGTAGGCCGTTCCTTTTCAGTACCGTAGTTGTAGAGCTGCGCGCAACACATTTATTGCACTCGCTCTTGCTCTTACCAACACGCTGAAAACGGACGTCTTTGAATAGCCTCTTCTCTCCGTGCACACTCTGAATACAAGGTCTAAATCTCAACGAGTCTCGACCAATGTAAACCTATGGCCAGTCAGTTTAATCTGTATTACATACAGTGTATGTTTAGTCACTTTAACCTTTATTATAATAGTTTACATGCGTCGCACCCACGCCAGAGCTCTATTGGCAACACAGTTTGTTACCTGCTTTTTACTGTTACAGAGCTAGTAGGATACATTTAGTAGGATGTTAAACCGTTGGGAACATTTTGAAACATGAGACGTCTCCGTTTGAATTACATTTTAGTTAGGCTATTGTTGAGGGAACGGGTACATTTTGTAATTTGCATATTGTTTAGAAATATGGACCAAACGATGGCTCTATTGCTGCCTGACCGTCTCCAAATTTTCAGCGATTTAATGTAACAACTTCCCTCTCCTCAATTAGTCCTCAGTCTAAAATTGATAAACTCAGGAAATGGCAAATCATATTGACATTGAGTAAATCTTAAATGTTTTCTTCCGTGTATTTATACACCACTTATTATTGGATTGTTCAGATAACATTTGAATAATTTCTGAATCTACTTCCAGACATGCATGTCTGAAAATGTGTGAAGGAATGACAAAGAAATAATTGGCTTCTAGATAAAATATACACTAAATAGTAGACACAAAACCTTTTGGACTTTTACGATAAAAACCTGTTGATATCGTTTCTTGAAGCCCCTTGAAATAGCAAAAGAAGAACAAAAAACACAATTTCTTTCACCTTTTAAATGTGGCAGTCAATTAGACCTGCAAAACAAGAACTCGCCTCATAAACGACAGCTTCACAGAGTGGAGCTTCAATGTAAAACGCTGTATGTTCAAAGGGGTATTCCTTTTGGACTTTTTTTTACCCAATAAAACCTAAAGGGGAAACTCTTATCAAGATGAAGCAGAAGAAAAACAACAACAAGTTGACAGTTCTTGGATCTGTTGGATCTAAATTGACAAGGTAGAGCGAGGTGGAACCACAGTTGAGCTGGGGCGGGCAAAATCTTCGAATTAGCTTCACCAATTCTAAAACTAACAAGACAAAAAATTTAATCAAGGGTCCTTAAAAGGGGTAATGAACCCCAAATCGTTTTTCTTTTAATGTGGTAATATACCTTGATGTGATGTGATCTTCAAAAGCGTTATCCATGTCCTTTTGTTACTGTTACTAAAATAAGACTAACTACGCAAGTGTAAACAGGTGTCTAATCCTATGTTGTTTTTTTGATGGTGTCCGCAAAGCAGTTGGTGAACATTCTATTCTGGTCCGAACTCAAATCACGTTCCTCTCGTGAAATGAAAGGAAGTGCCTTTTCTGAGGATTCATTTCGACGTCAATAAGGGCCACCTACGGCGAGAGGATATGCTAATGCCATGGTGTGTATGGATGTGTGTGTGGATGTGTGGAGCCTCATCTAGGCAATGGTTGATGTTGATGGCTGGGTCCGAGAGAGGGTAAAGTTTCTCGGACGCTTGTAGTATAATGACAGTGTGTGTGGTGCATTTAAAATATATCACTCATTACATTGTTCAAACACAATGACTGTAGGCCTATTAGCTTGAAAAAATCTCACAAAGGTGGCGTGGGTCGTAACCATAGGGATAACACCTTGCCACTTCTACCAAGAACTCTCAGCCCAAAACTGTATTTTTTTCTCATTGTGTGACAATTCTAGCTGAAAAAGGGTGTTCACTTAACACTTTAATGTAGCTAAATTATCTTTAGTGAAAGTTAATGGTATACATTTCCCACGAAAGCCACAGCAACATTAGAAAAGTTCAAAATTGAAACACTAACCTTTCTGTTGACATTCAAGAGAAGTTGGAGTCTTTCTTATTGCATAATGGCCTCAACGCCTCAACAAGTTTTTGTCTCTTATTAACCTTTGTATCATTCATTCATTTCAGAATTTCATGAAAAGGAGAAAAAACGAAATCAATACTTTGTACAAAAACATGCATTGAAGAGTGAACAAACACGCTGTGATTCAGGAGATAATAGGAAGTTCATCGCAATCGCAAAGGTTGTCTAACAAGGGCCCTGGAGCACGATGTCATTAGTGGCCTTGCTGGGCCCAATGATCGATGCTAATTTATGTTTGCCACTGTCAGCTGTCCGGTTCCACTTTGGAGACGATCAACTTTCTTTTGTCCGCCTCGTCCTGGAACACAAGTGTCCTTTTTCCCTCCCTGGCGCTCAAAGTCAATCAACCCCCCCGGACCCTGCCTTCTGGTTTCCCATCGACAGCTCCCATCCCGTTACTGGCAGCGGTCTGCCTCCTCCATCATCTGGCAAAGCTCTGCCGCTTCAATGATGCCTCTATGTTCTAGACCCCCTCAGGGGAGGATGCCTTTCACGGTCACCTTCCAGAAATTTAAAAGCACTTGCTTGTGATGCCTGTTATTAATTTATCACCCCGGTAAAAGAAAAAAAATATATATAAAATGATAATAATTCTTATGGCCAGAGGATGGTTTGGTCGCAGGTGTTGGATCTCCAAATGGGATGAAACCAAGCTAATGGTGCCTGCAAGGGACACTATCTGTCAGGGATAATCCCTAATAACAGCGTGGCGAGAGATAATGTGCTTCCGCCTCTTTCTCTCAGCAGCAGCAACAGTGGCGCCGCGATATTGAGATAGCCGTGGCAACATGACTCATTGGGGTATGGATATTGACACAGCTAAACGCACGTGTCCGGATTACGCTATTGGCCTGGTTCAACGTTTTCCCAATTACTTCCTTACTCCTGTGCTGATAATGGGGATTTTGTGGTGGGGGTGGGGTGGGGTTTGGATGGTGAGTTCCACTAAATTAGTTCCTGAGTAATAGGCTAAACACGTGACTGCAGGAATTAACATTTTATGCCTTGTGAGAAGTAATTAAATTATGTTTTTTGGAGCATGCCCTAGTAAGCAAGACCAACACTCGATTCACAGGGGAGCGGGTGGGGGTCTCTGAAATGCCACGTCTTCTGTGGCAACCGACTCCTTCAACAATCCCCCCCCCCCCCCCCCAAACTATACTATTTAGTAATTTTGTGATAGATCCTGTTTGAATCCCAGTCAGCGAAACTGGAGCCACACTGAGAAGCGGCCGTGGCCGGCAAACATCAGTCAGATTCAGAAGTACATATTACAGCCCACGTCTGTTGAATATCAAGAGGAGAAGGGAGAAACCGTAGCTTACGTCCCTGTGATTTCTAGTTCAGATAAGTAGAGCGCACATAAACATAGGACACACAGAGGAGAGTAGAGCTATGTTGGAAAACATATAGATAAAAGGCTGGACCAAATTGGATTCAAGGGAGAATTAGTTTATGGTCCTGAATGGTCCACCTGTTGATTTGAATCTATGCACAATTTTGGACTTTGAATTTGAGGGAAAATAGCTTGATGTGAGAAAGTGCTTACTTCTAACTAAAAGTGTATAGTGGGCATGCAGAGACTATTCAATTATTGGTGATTATATGACCAAATACAATACTTGTATTTAGTCATCTTAATCCAACTACACTTTGATATATCTGCTAGCAAATATGCTTTGTTTAGTGGACTAAATATGAATCTAAATACTGTATGCTGTGCTAGTACATTGTATACTTACAGAAACTTATAGTTTACTTATAGTTAAATCACTGGTCTCTTTCCATCTCCTTGACGAATACAATGCCCGCTGATTGAAGATGATTTTGGAGGGGGGTACAAATAAGGTGTTTTCTTTCGGCATTTCATGCAATTAGCAGTCTAGGCAGGTACAAATTCCATTGCGTTGGATAGCACCTCTACGTTATAACTCTATAACACCTGTGTGTAACACCTCTACTCTATGATTTACTAGTTTTTGACTCCCAGCTGAAAAATTCTGGCTTTGAACCCCAATGTCCATAGTCTACCTTCCTTTGAGTAAAATGCCCAACCCCTACCTGCTTATGAATGACCTGTAGCTTGCAGAAAAAGACAAATCACAAGCGCTTCGGATAACATATTTTGCTTTGACTATAACAACACCAGTAAACACTAAAAGGTCAGCAACTGTTGCACATAATGTCTAAACCCTACACATCCTGTGAATACTAGAATAAGGCATGCATCAATACATGCTACCAAGGCTCTTTAAGAAGAGGAGGACCAGCAGACAGCAGTAGTCACGGGGGCTTGTAATGGTGTGGCTAAGACAACCGCGTTCCTCCTCCTCGCAGATGGAGTGTTCACTGAGGAAGTGGAGTCAGCTGGCTTCTGCAACAGCCTACACACAATCAGCCTCTCTGAGAGAGAGAGATAGAGAGAGAGAGAGAGAGAGAGAGAGAGAGAGAGAGAGAGAGAGAGAGAGAGAGAGAAGAGAGAGAGAGAGAGAAAGAGAGAGAGAGAGAGAGAGAGAAAGAGAGACCGAGAGTGAGAGTGAGAGAGAGAGAGCACTTAATGTGATCTGAAGGGAGGTGGGGTTGCTTGCTATTGTCCAAGTTTAGTCGGCACTGGAAGCAGCGGTCAGTATAACGGAGAATGTGGCTTGCTGCTCTTAGCTGGTTCCTATTGTAGTCAATTCAACCATGATGGTTTTAAAGTAGCAATACTTCCCCTCACAACCAATCAGAGCAAACAATTTCCATATGAAAGGTAAGAGGGCTAGCCTGCGAGTGGATTTAGTATACCATGATGAGACGGAAAAAATAACACACTATAATAATTGAACAACAAGCGACAAGCGAAAGCCCCATCTCAGGAGGTTATGCTTGGCGGTGTCCGTGACTGTAAATGGATGCAACATAAAATAACCAATCATAGTGACCTTAATGTTGTAGCACTCCCTTTCACAGAGGCCATTGGTTGTCATAATTTGGTTTCCAGCAGGGCGGACTCCAGCGGAGGAGGGGAGGGGGTGGGAGGATAAAAAAAGATGAATTGTAGTTCTGCAGGTGGCAGGAGCCCCTGCTTGCACTGGTCTCAATAAAAAGCACTGGAGAACCAGTTCAACAGCAGGCAAACCTCTCTCGTACTCTCTCGCACTCTCTTACCCTTTCCCTCTCTCTAGCGTACTTTTTTTCTTTTAATGGGACGCAAGTTGTATGAGAAGGGCATCTTAAGCACAAGCATCTGCTTGTGATAAAAATGGAAAAATAATAATTCTGCATTATGCTCTAACCTTATTTGTTTGAAAGTCCCTGGGGAAAAAAGAAAACTGAATTAGGATTGTTTTAAATATATAACATAATAAACCTATCTATGCTATCTATGCTGTACCTTGCATAGTTGCTGGTGTTCATTAAGCTCAATACAATTTCAAAATGTGCATTAAGCATTAGCATTCAGTGCCATATTGGCAGATACAAGTGGAAGAAAAAACAATTTTCTTCACTACTTCCTAATAGACCAAAGGTAGACCACTATCTATCTTGCCGCTAGCCAGAGAACACCACTTGTGGTGCTTATGAATTATGAGGAAATATCCTTTCCACATCCATTTAAGTGCCTCATGTGAATAATTCATCAAATCAATTACATGTCTCCAAATACCGAACTGTGTTTCCTCAGTCTCTCCCCTTGTCAATTGATTACCTCTGATACAAGTGATGCATGAGAAGAGTTAGGGTTAGCGTTAGTGATGCATGAGAAGGGTTAGGGTTAGTAATGCATGAGAAGGGTTAGGGTTAGTGATGCATGAGAAGGGTTAGGGTTAGTGATGCATGAGAAGGGTTAGCGTTAGTGATGCATGAGAAGGGTTAGGGTTAGTGATGCATGAGAAGGGTTAGGGTTAGTGATGCATGAGAAGGGTTAGGGTTAGTGATGCATGAGAAGGGTTAGGGTTAGTGATGCATGAGAAGGGTTAGGGTTAGTGATGCATGAGAAGAGTTAGGGTTAGTGATGCATGAGAAGAGTTAGGGTTAGGGTTAGTGATGCATGAGAAGGGTTAGGGTTAGTGATGCATGAGAAGAGTTAGGGTTAGGGTTAGTGATGCATGAGAAGGGTTAGGGTTAGTGATGCATGAGAAGGGTTAGGGTTAGTGATGCATGAGAAGAGTTAGGGTTAGTGATGAATGAGAAGAGTTAGGGTTAGGGTTAGTGATGCATGAGAAGGGTTAGGGTTAGTGATGCATGAGAAGGGTTAGGGTTAGTGATGCATGAGAAGGGTTAGGGTTAGTGATGCATTAGAAGAGTTAGGGTTAGGGTTAGTGATGCATGAGAAGGGTTAGGGTTAGTGATGCATGAGAAGGGTTAGGGTTAGTGATGCATGAGAAGAGTTAGGGTTAGTGATGCATGAGAAGGGTTAGGGTTAGGGTTAGTGATGCATGAGAAGGGTTAGGGTTAGTGATGCATGAGAAGAGTTAGGGTTAGGGTTAGTGATACATGAGAAAGGTTAGGGTTGGTGATGCATGAGAAAGGTTAGGGTTAGTGATGCATGAGAAGGGTTAGGGTTAGTGATGCATGAGAAAGGTTAGGGTTGGTGATGCATGAGAAGGGTTAGGGTTAGTGATGCATGAGAAGAGTTAGGGTTAGGGTTAGTGATGCATGAGAAGGGTTAGGGTTAGTGATGCATGAGAAGGGTTAGGGTTAGTGATGCATGAGAAGGGTTAGGGTTAGGGATGCATGAGAAGGGTTAGGGTTAGTGATGCATGAGAAGGGTTAGGGTTAGTGATGCATGAGAAGAGTTAGGGTTAGTGATGCATGAGAAGATTTAGGGTTAGTGATGCATGAGAAGGGTTAGGGTTAGTGATGCATGAGAAGGGTTAGGGTTAGTGATGCATGAGAAGAGTTAGGGTTAGGGTTAGTGATGCATGAGAAGGGTTAGGGTTAGTGATGCATGAGAAGAGTTAGGGTTAAGGTTAGTGATGCATGAAAAGGGTTAGGGTTAGTGATGCATGAGAAGAGTTAGGGTTAGGTTAGTGATGCATGAGTAAGGTTAGGGTTAGTGATGCATGAGAAGGGTTAGGGTTAGTGATGCATGAGAAGGGTTAGGGTTAGTGATGCATGAGAAAGGTTAGGGTTAGTGATGCATGAGAAGGGTTAGGGTTAGTGATGCATGAGAAGGGTTAGGGTTAGTGATGCATGAGAAGGGTTAGGGTTAGTGATGCATTAGAAGGGCCAGATGTCTATCGCCCACTCGATCAAATCATTTAGTTTAATAATTGAATAATAATTATTTAATTCACAAAAAAGTGACAGGTTAAAAAGCGTAATCTCAATCTGCTACTCCCTCTGCCACCCGCAGCTGCTAAAAATAAACATTGTGATGTACTTTTGAAGTCAGACAGCAAACCTCTGTGAGAAATACAGCTTAACACAACTTAATTTTTATTTCAAATAACTAGGGTTGGGGAGGCAGAAAGAAATGATGTTGCGTATACATAGCGTCTAAGCTTTTTTAATGACAACAGGGATCAACTGGGATTTTGTGTAAACAGAAACCATGGCAATGTCACTTCAACAGTCACTGGTGTGGGTACGCTTTGTTTTTGAAATACTGGGGCAGAGTACGCTGTCATTAGTGCGACACTGTAAAAACATTAAGCGTTGCTGGGTTTGCTAATTCTCAGTGTATTTGTGTAAGGAGTATTGACTTGTGACACTGACAAGAATCACTACAGCTGCACGACAAGCGAATGTATATAATATATACATTTCAGGAAAAAATATACTATAGAAACCTAGTAGGCACAATAAAGGTCTGCTTAAATAGTAGTACTTTTATGCACTGTATAAGTGCTTGCATTCTCCTTTAAAATTACCTTTATATATGTATCTAGGATATAGGTTGGCAATATTGTGGTTCACAAAATAAGAACCTGTTCAGACTTTTTATCTTGGTAGTAAAATACATGTTTTTATATATTTAAAAGGTAAATAAATACTGTAAGGGCAGGCGGCAAAATCAAAGGGTATCAATAGTTTTCTTGGGAGGGATGTTTATGTGGAAACTAAACCTTTCACAGCCGTGCAATGACATCTCCACATGTCAAGAAAAAGCCAGCGAAAAAAGAAATATGCCAAAGGAACGAAACGCAGTACGATTATAAATTGCTGATGCCGTAGCAGACACATCATCGTAGCGCACGATATCATCATAGCGAGTCAGTGGTTCTGTTGACGTAGCTGAGTTGTCTTGCTGGCGGTTGCAATTGTGGCCGTCACTCATGTAAATAATGTGTGGGCGACAGCCGTGATATTTTAAAGCAGCAACAAACATTGTATCATCTTCTCTGTTAGCTCAGACTAATTTTTGCATCCAAAAAGGTTAGCTTCCTAAACCGGGTACGCACTTCCCTGACCAGCTGGAGAGGAGAATTGGGGAACAGGCCAATCCAACACATTGTGGCCCTACAGTGCTGTCTCATAAGTCCCTGCAGAGCCCCACACAAAGCTACTGTGAGCTTCCCAAGGCAGTGGGAATTTACAGTGAAGGGCATCTAAAGGAGCACAGAGCAGGACCCAGGGATGAAAACCCACCAGTGCCATAGCGTCATCAAAAATGCATGGCGTTTTTTGCTGTTTCCACAGATGCAGCTCTTTGGAGACAATGATGGAAGCTTCTAGGGGGGGGGGGGGGTTATGCTAGGGAATACAAAAAAAAACATGTCTGCCACCCCCTAATAGCTTGTCCTGCTGTGCATTGAGTAGATGTATTGCCATTGGATTGCAAAAAGCATTCCTCTAATTATTTGCATAGATCGATGGTTGAGACACAATTAACCATGGTCTACTGAAGTTTTTTTATATATTTGTTAGTACTGTACCAGAATAAATCCTATAATATTCACAACAATATTATTCATTGTAAGTGGCTAAAGTAACAAATGCACTCAAGCTAGTGGATACGAATCTTACCGTCTAAAAATAAATATTTTCTATTTATGTCATAGATATTAGCCATCATCCCATGAGCATCTTCAATAAGGCAATGTCCTGGCTTAGTGACGAAACACAACCACTGAAAGAATAGTCAGAGAGTTAGATTAGAGTTTTCACCCAATCATAGGACGGGGGGGATGTCTATGGGGGGCAGGCTAGTGTGGTGGTTGGGGTGTTTGACTACCAGGCGAAAGTCTCAAAGCCTAATGTTGGCAGTCTACCAATTAGCATCCCTGAGTAGGATGCCTAACACCTATCTGCTAATTAATGGCATGTTTATTTGTTTTTTCAAAGCACTGCATTTTGCTAAAAGCATCTGCCAAATGACCACATAGTTAGTTGGCAAAATAAAACACAAACACAGCACAAGCAGAACTCCGACCCGTCAGCAAGTAGGTAGTAGAACCTAGTAATTAGTAGCAGAATGTACTTAAGTAAAGTAAGTAAAGTGGGCCATAGCGTAGGATTCATCGTCTGTGACTCCTCAACAGAACAGCAATTTTCTTTGGGATCTTCTCTTAGCTACTGAGACTCTCTGAGCTCTTCTGGCCATTATTTAAGATGAAGTACATTCAGTGGCCTCAGTATAACGGGAGTCCCCCAGAGCAAAGTGCACAAGCAGCCCTCAAAAGCTTCTTTTTTTTAAATGCCAAGTCCTTCACACTGGCGGCCCCCATTTATTCCTCATGCCGCTGGCTCATTAGACAGGGCTCCGCTCCTTTAATTGCGCTGCTGCTATCTGGCATGTTCAAGGGGCCCCGGTGTGGCGGCTACTGCACTGCTGCTGCAGTCAGCAATGCACCGGGTTCGTTCTCACCTCCTGTCCTGTTAGGGCTTCAACGTCGCAGTGGAGGAGCATTCTGTGGTTGCGCACACAACACTCACACACCCTCCTGTCACTTTAAATTGACCGTCGGCAATATTGCCGACGGAGTTCATTAACAAAATGTTGTGACTGCAGGTGTCGGCGTGGTCCAAAAAATCTTTTAGCAGCTGATTCTGAAAAATGTGTTGGGTTTGAGAGTTTTAATTTAGAGTTTTAATGGTTGACATTAACACCTGACTGGTGTTTTCTAGATGTTCATGGCATACTGTTGAAATACAGTAGGCGTTATCAGGTGCTTCTATTTTGTTCCTAAATACAGTCTTATTGCCTGAGGTAAGTGGACTGACTGCATTATACTAAGGAAAAATGTAGTCTATGGATCTTGGGAAACCTAGGACCTGGCCACTCTACGTCTTAGGTGGTCTGAGCAGTGCCTTATCAAATCCAAAGGGAGTGACGAATGATCACAGCACAACAGTTCACAGTAACTGGCATTGACTAGTAATTATGGTGGAAGAAAAAGTGGCGTAGAGCAGTGGAAATCGCTGTGCTTTGATTTGATGTTGTGTGTTTTGTTCAATTTGATCATAGTGCTATCGAACAGCATCTGCACAATGCAATGTGACAGAAAACATTTCAAAGGTGTTCATTGTGATTTATCCTGCTGTAGAGGATATGTTGTCATGCTGATAAACCAGACTACCTTAATCAATTAAAAATAAACGAATACCAATTAAACTGAACATCGGGAGTAGGTGCGCTAAGGTTGTTGTGATAAACAAATAGCAATGTTATCAGCCCTTCACTTTGCCGTCTTGCTTGCACGCAATTTTGTAACAGCGAGTGTCTATTGTATCTTTGTCATCTGGTTGCATCCGGGAAGAGATCATGACACAGTGGAGAACAAACCCATAAAGAATGCATACCTCAGAAGCATTCAATAAAATACAATTTAGTATGACAATAAGATTTACCCAATTCCTTCTAACGGGTGTTGGGATTGATGCGGGCGTCAAAGGGAGAATCTAATTATGTAAATCTGTCAGGTTCCATTTACAGAGTGAGAGATAAACGGCACAGCGGCGGGAAAGCAGTGGGATACGGAGCATGGTCTCATTTTATGCTGACATACAGGAAACACAAAGTCGGGACCCTAGTGACAATGTTGGCTTGTTGTGGTTATTCGTAATTGATCGGCAGCACAACTTCACTGATGTAGGCATAACGTAGACACAAGTGTACCCGGTACAAGCGGTGGTGACGCCAGTGGGTAAAAGTGCAAATAACACTATCTATAAGTGTAACAATAAAAAGCATTTTTTATAACATTCAGAGTATGAAAGTATTTTGAAAGCAGAAATGTAGAAATGATTTCACTATATTGACTTCAAATGAAATATGTTTATATAGAATTTTATATATATATATATTATTTTTTTATATATATATATATATATATATATATATATATATATATGGGCTGTGGCGAACACCAGACATATTTGTTAAGGCTTAATACAGCTGAACCAATCAGTATTTTTCCCCTTGCCTGTCAGAGCCTGTTGAACAATTTGAGATTTCACACCGAGGCCAATTAGTTTGGTGGCAGAGCTTATTGGAATGGAACAGCGAGATGCATTACAAGGGACAAAGAATTGCCAGCGAAAAAAATTATAAAAAAGGCTGTGTCAATCACATATGTCACCCACACTCTCGGAGCAAGGAGAATATGTTAGATTTGTACTGCCACCTTACCACGGCGTGACTTAAAACACCTCTATTGCGTAATATCGTTGTGTTCTGCGGCATTCTGCCGGGTTGTTTCCAAGTCAATGAGAAAATATCACTTAGGACACAATGTGAAAAGTATGTGTGGGTTTTATTAAGTAGTGCATGACTGGAATTCATTGCTAACACAATTATAAATCTAATGTGGGGTAACAACAAACCAATATTCTGGTTCCAAAAATAGGACCCTGTTCAGAGTTGTTATCTTGGTATTGAATATATATTGATATCTATATATGATATAAATATATTTATATAAACACCGATTATTTCTGAGACAGATTGCAGGCTGAAGCGGCATTGACATGCGTCTCAACATGGGATCTCCAGCAATCACTTGGAATTGGATTTTTCTTTCTCGCTCAATATTCAAATAACCATGTGGATCACTTCTGCTGTGTTTCTGTAGCGCCAACTGGAAAAGAACACTTTTCAGTTCCCAATGTTAAATGTACAAAACACCGATTTTGATCCGATTTTTCTTTATTTTGTTATACCAGACAGAGTTTAGAAAGATAACCATGGTCAGGTTGGGGTAAGAAGCTAATAAGCTTGTTTAACATAGTGTGTTGTCTGACCTTCACAGTGAACCAGAGGTATATGGCGTTTTAAAAGGATATCTTGTAACCCTTTCCTTTTACAGACCATTCTGTCTACAGAAGGTTAAGTGCTCACACATATTTGCCCACGTGCCATAGAGTAAAGGGCAGCACTGGGTTCAGAGAATGTTGTGCACATAAACAACTTTATGATTGATAGTGGATCCCTTAAGAGCAGGACATTCTTTGAGGAAGAGAAACATCCGGTTACCAACAATTCGACTCGTCTAATACTCTGGTTTGCACTATGAGCTGGATACGATAATCTTGACACTTCCATGTTTCCACAGGACTTCAATAAAATGCAAAAGTGTCACATGTCTTTCTTCCGTAATTGATCAGCTCTTGTTGACCACCTGTTGTTCAGATCAATATTCTTTAGATCTATATTCTGACGTAAAAAAAAACCTCCACCTATCCCTATCAGAACCATTGACACCAATACCTGTCAATTACTTAAAGACGGCAATCAGATTTAATGAACGCAAAATGACAACTTTTCAGCCCTCAAACATCACAATCATTTCTCCAGTCAAGCCTGTGATGGACTAACGATGTGTTTTTTTCACTTACTCACAATCCAATCGATTTCTGATGGATAAGATCCCAATCCACCTATGTTTCTCCTGAGCTAATTACTTGTTTTATTTGGAAGTCTGTTATATTGTGAAAGTAAGATATGTTCTGCTTGCCATTCCAGTGTCTTCTACCTGCTTTCAACTTTATGCTTAACTTTGTTGCCTTGGTAACACTAGTGTAAAATATGGGTGTGAAACAAGAAAGGCAACTAATCATCCCCCGGTCTCTTATTGGATAGCATCATTCCTTACATCTCCTCTGTCACAGCCAGTGCGTGGTGAGCATTCTGGCGCATGGTGCTACTGGGGGGTAGTGAATGAGGTGACATAACCAATTAAATTAAAGAAAGCATGAAATCCTTTTTGGTTATAACAAAAGGTAACATAGATACAACCCGAAATGCATGTAAACAACCCCTTCATTAATAACAATGTCCCAAAATAAAAAAAATGGAAAATGGAATAGCCAACTCTTAAAACTAGTTTTGAGTAATTTTGAATGCATATTCAATGCTTAATTTCTAATTTAGGAAGACTGTAGTATAATCATCCAATTTATGGCAGAGCAGTGCAGCGGATACTAATTCTACCAAACAGACTGAGGCTAATCATGTAGGGTCCCATACGACGGAGGCAGTCTTTAAAGGCAGAAATTAAACTCTTATCATCATAAACACACAGGCCTCTTCTCACTGTTCTCTTAGAGCTTTCTATTTCGTTTTTTGCAAGCTGGATATTTGAGATAGATGTATCAAAAGGTGCTTGTCATCTTGAACCATAACCATAACATCTCATCAGGCTAATCATAAACAGAGAGCATACACAGTTTGTGTCAAACTGCTCAGTTTTGTGAAACGGATCAAATTCAAATGATTAATCTTGTTTTGGTGAAGTGAGGCCCTAATCTGTTAAACAGACAAACTGTATGTGTCTTTCAGTAATAGACGCATCATTGACATCATCAATTATGGACAAAGCAACTATGGGGGTAAGTACAACAAGAGTGATTACAAATACACCACAGTGGGAACAAGGAAAATGACAAACAAGACAGTGTGACTTAACCTGCCCACGTTGAGATAAGCCCAGCTGTACAGGTTTAAAGAGCATAGGGGAGACATACGGTGGGATGCTGATTTAAATGTGATTAATGGAGGTCCAGGGCTTTCAATCCCATCCGGTACCGAGCAGCCAGCCAGCCGGCCGACTAGCCAGCCAGCCAGCCAGCCAGCCGGCCCCTGATAGACCAGCATTCAAAGCGGTAGACCCTGCTATCTCACCCAGCAGCGTCTGGCCGTGTGTCTGCCCAGAGCTTGGGAGCGGACACTCTGGCAGCGATGGAGCTGCCAGAGAACACAACAGAGGGAGTAAGATGAAGAAGGTGTCAAGGGGGTTGTCTACACAAAGATAATAAATAAAAACATTACATACAAACACGATACAAAGGAAGAAGGAAGGCATGATTGAATGTCGCTTAAAGGTGTGTAGTATTTAGTGGCATCTAGTTCAACAGACTTGGCAGAAATGTTATATCATAGTCATAAGTATGTTTTAATTTGTATGTAATCCCAACAATATAAGAAGTGTTGTGTTTTCATTACCTTAGAATGAGTCCTTTGTATCAACATAGGGAGCAGGTTCACTTCCACAAAGCCCGCCATGTTGCGCCGCCATGTTTCTACAGTAGCCCAGAACGGACAAATGGCTCCAGAGGTTGTCTTTTAAATTTGTAATCATAATCGCTATCTTACTTATAAGCTATGACCTATTGTTTTACAGACTAAATAACAAAAACAATTTATACATCTATGAACGAACATCATCACTTGACACTTGGCTACTCGATTCTGTTGTAGACCACGACAACATCATTTTGGTGCCTACAATTCATGATAATCAGTTGGCGCGTTTGGTGGCAGTGGTTTTCGGGATCAAGTGCCAACAAGCGAAGAGAGCAGCAAGAGTGCAGCCTGGAAGATGGTGCAGAAGGCGGGGGCAATCTCGAGCCCCAGGGAACAAGGCCAGCGTCAGAAGCCACCAAACTGAGATTCATGTACCGTGAATTCATGGAGACTCCGAAGGTGAAGGGCATGGCACGGAGAGAGTTCGAGAAGAACCAGGATGAGCGGTGGAGGGTACGTGGCACACCAATTTAAGCACATACGAGAGGAGGTCGCAAAGGACAGGACGGAGCGGGTGGCAGCTCCAGTCAAAGCAGACCAGGCGAGAAGGGTGATGGCGAATCCAGAGGCGGTGGCACAGGACGCGGCGGTGGTCCAGGAGGCGGCGGTGGTCCATGGGGTGACCCCAGCGGCAGTGAACCTGGCAGTGGCAGTGGCAGTGGATCCGGTTCCAGCTTGTCCTGGAGGAGCAGCTCAGCATCCAGTTTACGCCGCGGTGGTGGCAGAGCCAGGTCCACCAAGGATCCAGCAGGGCCAGCTGTCTGGCTGGAGCGGGTCCAAACATGCAGCGTTTCTTGGAAGAAGCGAACATTGAACATGTAGACGGCTAATGAACGCATGGCTACAGTGAGCCAGTGTCAAAGCAGAGTTGTCAATCTACTTGGTCCCTCTTTTAACGGGAAACGATAGAGCGGCCTACATAGCCATGGACATTGAGGACACATTATGCTATCAGAAGGTCACAGCAGCCATTTTGGCCAAGTATGAAATTCACAACGAGACCTATAGACTGCAATGGAGGTCTTACCAGAAGAGACCCCCAAAGAGCTCTACACACGGCAAAATGAGCTCTATGAGAAGTGGGTTTCTCCAAAGACCTACACCAGGAACAGATCGGGGAGAAGATCATCTTGGAGCAGTTCCTCCAGATGGTCAACGCGGATGTTGAGCTGTGGATCAGGGCACATAACCCCAGCACAGCTCAAGAATCAGTACTCCTTGCTGACTCCTTCATCACAGCTCGTCGACACGTCAGATCCAACCAGAGGGTAGGGGATCAACCACCAAGCTCATCTCCATGGGGTAAGTCTGAGGGTGGTCGGGCAAGTGGTCATGGCAGGCAGTTTGTGAGTTATCCCAGGAACCCAGTTATATATCAGCTGGTCATCACAGAGATTTCGGTCCCATAATCCATCCAAGCAACAGAGTAACACCCGGTTAGTCCTAGACCAGCAAACCCTAGCAGACCCTAGTGTGTTATCATTGTGGCCAGCCTGGGCAAATTAAGCCTAAGTGTCCCCTGAGGAAGCCTTAAAACACGTATGTTTGTGGTATATGTAGGCAGGAGGGGCAGGGTCCAGAGCACCAGTGGGAGTCATTGGTTTGGGTGGGAATCAGGAGGAAACGGGTGCAGGCTATGATTGACACAGGGAGCAATCAGACACTAGTCAAAGCACACCTAATTCCCAAATCTGCTATAATGCACAGTAATCACACGTTGCATCCATGGTCACAATAAAACGGATCCAACAGCAGACATTTACCTGGAGATAGGAGAAGGCTAGAGGATAGTCTTGTGGGTAGCTATGCCCATGGTTACAGGCTTGTAACACCTTCATGTTTGTATTACTATGTTAGTTATGTTTGTCTTCATGTACGATTTATGTGAGATCTTTTTTACCCAGGATAAGAAAGACGAGTCGGTTCGACAGTGTTCACAAGCACAGATGACTTCTGCATGTCACCGCCCCAATAGGGAGGCCGCCCTAAAGAGTTTTGATTGATTCTGCAAGGCAAGTCTCTAAGTCGTTCCAACGAGGTTTAGGAATGAAACCTAGGAGATTGTCCTCAGTCTCTTGTTGAGCGAAGCGAAGACTGAGAAATACTAGGCAACAGGAGTTGACCTATATTTTTTAAAGAAACATTTAATCTATATAGGGAAGTCAAGGGACATTGCAATGTACTGTGAGCTGATAAATGGATGCTTTAACAATGGATTCTGATTCTGATTCCTGTAGGCTTTACCTACACACAGCATGTTTGGCAGGTTTATTTATAATATGGTTTCCTCTCACTCATGGTAGCATGATTACTAAGCACAGCTTAAGAAACCATACGACAGCTAACAAGCATGTGGAAAAGCTAAGGTAGTTAATCGTGTTCTTATCTTATAAGATCTGACCTCATCCCGTCAAACCAATAACGGTCACATTCAAATTTGAGTTGGCCCTCATATGTTGGCCATCACACAGCTAAATTACTGCTTATCACAGCTTAATGACGGCATATGGCATGAACACCATTTTGATTGGTTCTCTTTGGTAATATCCTGCCATGTAACATTAACAAAATTTTTGTAATGTATAACACCAATCTTGAGAACAGTGTCTTAATAGACAAACATATTTTGAAATAATCTTCTATGGTATCTAAGTCAACTCGAAGTAAAATCTCAAAACAACACAAACAAATGACAAAAAGGTTTCAATGTCAACTGGGCCAACTTTGTGTGCTACTTGTACGGCTCTGAAACAACAAATCACATTCAAACACCTAAACAACTCATTAGAGGTATGTGTTCCAGGTTTTCGACTACGTCACATCTCATATTTCTAAGTTGATCTGGAGAGGGGAGGGCAGTATTAGTCCAAGAATCAAATCGTATATACTGTGAGATAAAAGTCGTAAATATACGAGGAAAAACATGTCAGAATTGGAACTGTGTATGTCTAACTCAAGCGTTGCTACACATTATGTCTGTGTGTGATGAATCTACCAAATTATTGCCTACTTTGTGATTACAGTGCAGTTTGCTATGCATCTATACGGAGCCTGGTTGACAATGCCCGGTTTGGAAACTAAAAGTCCTGCTATTTTGCTATTTTATGTAATTTTGCTATGCTCCAGCAGTTCTCTGGGACAGCCAATTTGCCTGTATTGGTGCTGATTGGCAGACGGGCTGACTCAAAATACTTTTCGCACATTAACTTTGTGAGCCTGGAAGTTCCACCTCCCGTCACAGATCGTCCCATTATGGATTATAATACAAAATATGCTTTTATAACTTCTTCAGCAAGCGACATTAAACAAATTTGCCCAATATCCAATTCTATGCCAACTTTTTTTCTTCAACATCAAGGATTTGGCATTTAACTATTGCTCCTCCTTTAGGGTGCTTGTCACTTTAAATCCAATCAGAGGCCTTGTCAAAAAAGAGCATGCAGCCCAATCAAATGAGACACGCTTTACCAACACCCAGTTTGACAGCCGGCACAGCTGAGTCACTGACATACATGCATACACTCCTACACTCGCGGTGGAAATCTCAATGCAGAGCTACAGTAGCATCTGTGAATCAGTTCTATGATGAGTGCGTTCTTTTGGGTTGCTGTTTTATCCCGGCTGAAAGTGAGTGATGCTATCCTCAAAGGAAATGCGGTAGAAGAGGTGCTGGAAAGGCATCATGGGTAAAGTTTGTTGGTTTCCACTCTCAGTGTTCTCACCTTGACTGAGATGTCTTTGACTAGTCAATCATGTGCTCTGAGCAGCGCTGCACACTACAGCACAAGGTGTCATAGAGATATACGGAGCAACCGCGGCCTACGTACTTTATCTCCACCGAAGAGCAAGGGGGCGTCGCTTATAGAACTTTCATCATACCTTCCGATCAGATTTGTTTAATTTGGGTAATGCATTGTGGGTAATCCATGTATCTCCTCTCTTATAGTATTGCCAGTTGACCTAATGCAGCCATAGGTGAGACTGCTGTGAACAACTGAATGTTTCTTTGTAGCGTCACCTGCCAGAACTTGATGTAATATTGATGTAATATGGTCACTTGCTGCAGGTTTATCTGGGGTAGAAAAGTTCAAGAATAAAGAAGCAAATCCAACACTTCAATGACAATTACAATACAAAATACACTGTACAAAGTCCCCAAAGCTATGGTTCGCTCGCCAAAACAACATAATAGTGTTGTCCGGACAATTATTTATCATTTTGAAGAAAAATAAGATAAGAAGCCATTCATGACTGTCAATATAAAATATGGACTACCCATTGTGAGTGTCGGAAAAATCAATTATTTTGAAGCCTCCATTGTTAAGTAGAATATCAGAAATATCCGAGTTATAAATGAAGCAGACGCAGATAGTTGACTGAATCCAGTCTTTGTTTTAGAAAAATAAGTATACATATATATCCTTTATTTCCTACAAATCCTACTCAACTGTAATGCCAACCCAATCTCCCTGCCTATGTTCCCTAAACCTTCTGTACAGGTCACAGGATAACACAAAAACCCAAACATTTACAAACAAGACGTGTTAGATCAAAGAAAAGCATCCAAACCTTTCACCACTACCACCACCACCACCACCTCCTCCACCACAACACATCACTTTCAACAGACCTAGGAAATCAACTGTGCAGGGACACACGGCAAATAAATGTGCACCCGGCTCATCCTTCTATTACATTTTATAATCAATACACAAACCTCGGAGGGAGCGTGTAATGCCTCTCACATGACACGTCTCTCTGTGGGTGAGAGCCACCTTCACCAGGAGCAGCCGGGAGAGAACGCCTGGTCCCCGGGACTGTCCGCAAGTAATGAGATCATCCTGGGTGAAGCGATGCTGAAAATGAATCATCTCCAGTTCCTATCCCCCAATGGTTATGGTGTGCACATTTCTCCTGGACCTTGTGCACCCTGGCCATCCATCCATCCGACCACCACCACCACCACCACCACCACCACCACCACCACCACCACCACCACCACAGGCCAGTGGCACCCTACTCTTCAGGCCCACTGGTTCCACTCATCACTGGGGAGGGAGTTGGTGCACAGACCACCCTCCGCCACCACCGTCACCCCCCAGCACACATATCTGCCATGTCCCCTGCATCTAACTGAATCACAGCCAATACAATTTAGTCTTGGTATCGGTTGCAGGGTTTATATAAAAAGAAAAGAAAAATAAATAATAATAATAATAATAATAATAATAAAAAGCGTTATTAGTTTGCAATCTTTGGCTCGCTCAAGTTCATTTGTGGCTTAACTCGCAAATTGTCTGCAATCATAGTGTACTTATTGTAAGTCCAGGTGATAGGAAGGACTGTTTATATGGGGTTGTCAGCCTAGTAGATACACAGCAATACTCTTCTGTATCTGCAGGCCATGTTTTCTATTAACCGCAAATGGCAATTTCAGTAAACCACAATTCTTTGCTTTGGAAAAATAGGTATAATAAAAGTTAGAATAAAGGTATAACACGAGTTGCTGTTGGAAATGACATCATGTGACCCAACGTTTGAAGGCTGGCCATGATCTCAAAGATGAATACAAACAATCTCTAGCTAGGATGAAAAATAGCCATGATCTCTCACATGAATACAAACGATACAGAGCAAGGGTGAAAAATAGGTACATTAAGTGTCCGTGGATGACACAAAAATCCATCAAAATGAATTTAATCGAGGCTTTTAATGGCCTGGGATCATCCGAGATGTCAGTCGCTGTGTTTTTTTAAGCGATCATGGATTGTCGATTATCCTGGAAAGATGATCTCTGACGGAAGTCTGCTGACAGATGACCCAAAACCCAACGTCCCAACAAAGAAGCGAGGGGGGGAGAAGGCACGGATCACAGGTCAACATGACAACAAGACACCAGCACTGGGCTCAAAACCTCCTGAGTGGAGCCACAGGGACACACAGACACTCGGCCACAAGACTAATAAGTTGTTCTTTGGCCGTCACGGACAACGTTCCCCAGAGAGTGGCACAGAGTAACGCAAGGGGGAGGCATCAGACCACGACAACCCAGCCTTTGCAGGCTGTGGTGCAGAGAAAGTTTACCTCCCACAATCCTTTTTATTTTTATGCAGTAGTCCAAGTTATTTGCAGTAGTGTTTTTTTCCCCCCAGATACTGCCATTCTCCTATCTAGATTTGAACGAATAATCAAAATCATATCGACTGTCATCCTTAGGTGGGGCGGCCTTTACGTTTTTTTGTTGGGGGGTGGGGGGGGGGGGGGTGGGGGGGGGGCATGTGCCACCCCAGGTCCCCCTGATGGACACGCCCCTGATCTGGATACCACGGCCAGACAGATACCAGTTATTTCCCCTGGATAAATAACCATTGGCACATCATTCGATTTGCATCGCAAGAACCGGGCAAGCTGTTTGCTTTGCAAATGTTGAGATAAAAGACGGAGGGGAGGAGCTACACTGTGGGGTGCATTTATTGCAAGTGTAAGCAGCTCATCAGACGATTGGTTCGTTGCAAATCCATTTTGCGGGCGATGCATTAATCATTCTGCGGAGAGCAAAGCGCTCGCTGTTTATGCTGGCCTGTAGTTTCCTGGGGAGCGGCGTTGGAACATTCTGCTTCAATAGCAAAGGAAACGTGTTATGTCCACTACATTATTCATAGTTTCAATTTTCTTGATTTTATTTAAATGTTCTATTGCACTCGCTAGTTTAAAGACCCCTGCAGACCGTGGATTCAAATACATATCTACTTCAAAAACACGTCTATTTAAATAGCTTCATAGAGTGTTTTTTTTTTGGTATGGTGTATGGGTATGGGTTGCAGAGGTCACCGGATGAATTCTACTCTCCAAGGAATTCTAGGTGTGACCTCACTGAAGAATAAACCCCACACACTCCAGATTAAGGCATAGACTAGTGAGATTTGATCTCTCTACCGTACAGTGCATTTGTCAGGTTTTTAAAAGTATACTACCAGGCTATTCAGAGGAAATAGCTTGAAGATGCCATAATGGCGTTTGCAATCTCCCCATCAGATTCAACCAGGCTCTCTGTCAGTAGATGGACACACAGTGGGACATTAAGAGCCATGCTATAGTGATTTTACGATAATCACAGGATACGACCTTTTCCCCAAAGACCCGGTAAATTAACCCTGTTATAAGTATATGCACATAGACATGCTTGCATCTAAAGTATCACTTGACCTTTTATGGTTATTCAGTGTTTCCCTTATGATTATCTTCCAGCAGAGGTGATGAGGTGTGTGTGAGGTGCACTATGTTGATGTGCGCGTGCACGGTGCTGATGTGCACAATGCTGGTGTTTGCGGGCACAGAAATGTTTTAGTGTGATCACTGATTCCAGTAGGGCTCCGGTGCACTCCATTATAACATTATTACATAACAAGAGATAGCATGCTTGCACACTTATGTGCGCAATATACCTTTTTTTGACATTCGTTTTTATTTGTAGCCATCCCATCGTTTGGGTTTTATAATAGTGTTACTTATGTTCTGCACAGTAAAATATGTAGACTACTTTCTATTATTAAGTCACTTGTTGTGTTACTTTTTCCCTTTATGCTTCCTACATTTAGTTAAAGTCATTCATTAGCTACTTCAAGACAATAATCGACTCATGGGGGGGGGGGGGGGGGGGGGGGGGATGCAGTAGGTGGCTTCTATGATATGTTTTTAAATGAAACCAATAGCATTGGGGCACCCAACATCTTTTCCAATTAAAAAACGATATATATATATATATATATATATATATTATTTGTTTTACGTCTGATTGCAGAGGCTCTAGTAATCCAACAGCTGGATTCATGTAGGGGAAACACTGGGTAACGCATGAACTTAATTACTAGATCCACTGGTTCGTCGCCCAACTGAAACACTGTCCAAAAGCGATATAATTACCCTCATTAAGGCATGGTCGGTGTCAAGACTGTTTAAAGCAGTTCTTTAAACAACATATCACACCATATTAAATACAAACCTAATATAAAATTCACCGGCTTATGCATCATATACGAAATAAATGCAGTGCACTAAGTCGCCCACAATGTGTATAAACATAAAACATGACTAAAGAGTAAGACCTGTGTATAATTGATGACAGTGCCAGAGGCAAAGTAATATTAAACCAACTGCTACTACATTTGTACTGAAAACAAATGGACAGTAACCTGAAATTCAAGGTTGAGACTGTAGACTGTGTGTTGTTTTTTGTGTGACACCGTGTGTGTGTGTGTGTTAACACATGTGTGTGTGCTTAGGCTGAATTCACATTTCTGCATGCCCCAAGTGCATGAAGATCTGTGAAAATATCCTGCAACAACAAGATTTCAGAGCGAGACGTCTCATTGAGCAAGACATGGTTGGACACAATAACAAACAGACCGTGATCAAGCGAAAGGTAAAGAAACAAGTTTTATTTCTCTGTAGGGATCCTTTCCATAATGTTAGAATATAATCTGAGCCTGTCAGTGGTAAAAACAAGGACTTTTAAGACCCTTTCACGCATACAGTCTTACCCTGCAAAGTTCCGGAAGATTTCCTGCATGGGGTCATGTGTGAATGGGAACAGGGATCGATATTTCAGACCTAGTAACATTTCCGGATCACTGCCAGTACGGCTGTGTTGTGAATGAAAGCAGTCACATTCACAATTGTGAATGCCGGTATTGTGACGAATTTGAATACACGACTGTTTATCTTAATGAGCCAATGCTTTTGGGTGATCCGATAACAATATCAATACAGCTTATTTTGTTTGCAAACAAGCTCCTTTTTCCAATAATTTCCGGAAACAGGACAGGTTCCGAAATAAGGGAGCTTCTTCTTCAGTGCTGCATTACCGCCCTCTGTTGGACTGTCTCTTGACACATATTCCGGCATTGCTATGCCATGTGTGAACGGGCGCAAGACAGAAATGTTCCTGAACGTAGCTGCATGTATGAACAGTGAACGTCTTTAGAGGACGTATATTGACTGGGCTGCTCCGTTATCGCTCAATGCTGGACCAATATCAAAGATTTTAATGATCAGAACATAGGGTCAAGTTTGAAAAGAAAAACAAGAGTTTTCCTTGAACGCAGCCAATGAGGTATTCAAGGTTATTTGTACGTTTCTAGATTACGTTTATAGCTCACTTCATAGCGGGCCACTAATATGCTAACAGAGTTCACATGATAGCAATGTGATGGCCTCCCTACGTTTCAGTGAATGTTTAGCAATACCATATAACAGCACAGCCTTCAAGGTTAATGGATTATGCAAACAGATATGCAAGATATCTGTTGTAATGGTTATTCTCTATGAGAATGTTCTGTATTTCAGTGGACTCATTGAACGATTTTGATGTGTTTGTTTTTGTTGATTCTTATCGCATTTTTGATGGCATGGATGTGCAAAAGCAATGCCCGTCACCAAAAGTATGGCTTGTGTTTGTGATTTGTACAGGATGGGAGCTACAGTAAGCCAAAAGGTTGAGGTTCATAATACCCACGTAGAAGCTCATCATCGCTCTGAGAGATGATGACTGGCATGCTGAACTACAGATCTGTGTAGCCGCCACAGGCAGACTTGTGAAACATTAATGATTCTATGGAGTGGCATTCACACCATGTATTATGTGCTGGAGCTCACTAGCAAAAGAACGGCTGACACAATGAAGCTCACCTATAAGGGGGTGAAAAGGAGGTTGACGAGGAAATGGTGCAAACAATCAGAGGATGTGTTTTTGCTTCTGCCAAGATTTCCCTTCAAGTTGGCGTTCCCCTTAATGCACAACATCATTACCACGACACCCTTGGCTCACACCTCTGTCCCAAATGTCGACTGCATTGAGCGGATTAATGCTGTGTCTACTCTTTCATTAACCTACACACCAATGCAATGAGAAAATGGATGCTACTTTATTGTGTGAATTGTGTGAAATAGTAAGTGGAGCAGAATCAACACATTTTCTGAATGCGAAGGCATACTTTGTCTATGAATAACATACTATGTACTTTGAAACTTTTCATAAGACCATTGTAGCAAGAAAAATGTGTCTGAGGATATATTTTGGGGGAAATTAATGATTTGGTATTTTTCCTAAATATGTTGTCCCATAGATTTGGTAATGTAATAGACTTTAAACATCTTTAAACAATCTTTACAGCAAAAGCATAGCTAAAATTAACACGTATTTATGTCAAAGGGTTTTCACACTTTCACCACAGAGTAAATCATTCTAGTCAAGCCCAGACACATATTAGCAGAATACGTGTATATAAGCATCATGGCTGTGTCTCTTTACCATTTCCTGAAAAGCATATTGAAGAGAGAGGATGGGAGTGCAGCACATGCAAGCTGAGGCAATGTTCAATATAAATTCCCCGGTAGGATCATAAGAGGAGAGAGAGAGCCTGCAGATGCTTGGGGTGGAGGAGAGGGTGGCTGCAGACAAGGAAAACACACAAGCCAATGAGAAGCAGTGATTTTCACAGTTGGGATGGCAGATTAGCAGAAAAGCAAAAAATAATTTATATTGCCTAAGTAGGCAATGTACTGTAGATATATATATATATATATATATATATATATCCTATAACATTTTGAAAAGTCAGATATGATAAAGATGTTTCACATAATCTACACATTTTTGGGGAAAGTCTTCAATTTAAAAAAGTCTGTGTATGTGACCAGCATGTTTAGAAGGTATTTCTTTATGAGTGCTATTTATATGTGTGCACCTCATCTCCTCTGCTAATGTATTAGTGATGCCTGAGCCTTAGACAGTTTCAACAAACTGTCCTGGAGAGTACAGACGTACAGCTTTCCTTTCCCTGTAAAACAACCTGTAGACTAATATATTAAACCAACCTGGAAACAAGCCTGTAAACCAGCGTTCAATGCATCTCGGAATCCAGTCTGTAAACCAGTGTTGAAACATCCTGTAAACCAGCCTGCAAATCAGCTTGTAAACCAATTTGTAAACCTTGAACCAGCCTGTAAAACAGCTTGCTTTAAACCAACCTGTCAACCATCTTGTATATCCGATTGTAAACCAACTTCTAAACCAATAACTAGTCTGAAACCAACCTGTAAACCAGCTTGACTGTAAACCAACCTGCAGAAATCAGCTTGTAAACTTCCTGTAAACCGTCCTACAAAATCACCAATAAATCAGCCTTTAAACCAACCTGTAAACTATAAAGCAGCATGTAGGTAAACCATTCTGAAAACCAGCCTGTAAACCAACCTGAAAATAGCACATTTTGTATTTACACTGCCTCTTTTAATGCATATTCAACCAGCCTGTAAATGTCCCAACTTCTTTGGGGCATATTGAGCAGATGACGGTCCAAGTTTATGTTTGCACATTTGGGCTGAGGAAATAATAACTCTTTTTTTTTGTAAGATATATACAGTTTATATTTTTATCTTTGCTTGTGGTTGGTTGCCTTGAATATTACTTTACTTTGCCACAGACAGACTTCAAGGCTGGGACTATAAATGCGGACATTACAGTGGGTTCCTAAACCTTGGTTAATGGCACTGGTAAATAAACTGCTTCCCATAAAACATTCATAAAAAATCCATCTCATGGAGGACAATGTGCCTCTTTGGAAATATCTGATGCAAAACATAAAAAGAAATCTGTTTAATATATAAGATATAAGGCCTGTATCTGGGTGACCATAGGGGAAGAAAGGTATTTTTTACAATCCAATTAATTATATTAAAGCCTGTTTGTTCTTAATCTTTTCACAGGAGCTTATGAGTTCAGATCCACGTTCCAATGAATAATTGATTGTGAAATATTTGATTGTGGAAAACAACATGAAACAAAAATGATTCATGAATTGTACCAACGTAATGTATAGACAGCACTTTGAGAGGGTCAGTTGTGTTTTCAACACAGGGGGTTGGGAGGAGGGGATGGACGGCAGGGCTGGAGGTACTTCCAGTTTCTGAACCGTAATTCCATTTCCTCTCCCTCACACCACTGACAGTGAGGTCTTTAATTTATTCATGAGCCACGCGTCTCGTGCCAGAGAGCATTAAACAAAGGCGAATCACTGGGAGGTAACCATTCGGTTGACAAAAGCCAATTACAAATCAGAAGCAATATCACAACAGCACTAGACACCCTTGTCTTGTAACCACCCCAACTGTTTTAATGTCGGCGATGGGCCTTTTTTTCAACCTCCGATTTTGGAGGCTTGAGAGATTGAGGGTGGGGTGGGGGGGGGGGGGGGGGGGGGGGAGTTGTTGCTAGTTTGTTGGGTTATGTGATCAACATTCACATTCATAAAATACAGGTTGCATAAACACACTTGATGCACTCATAACGTTTTCAATTGAAGCCACTCTCCACTAAAGGTAGCACATATTTACCTATGCTGTAAACACAACAGTAGTCCCCACCAAAGGTAGGACAAACTGTATACCGAAAACAAGTCCATTCTGTCCCTGTGTGTGTGTGTGTGTGTGTGTGTGTGTGTGTGTGTGTGTGTGTGTGTGTGTGTGTGTGTGTGTGTGTGTGTGTGTGTGGATAGGTGTTCCTCTAAAGAGTTGCCCTATTATCAGATGGCCATCGTCACCCCTGTTAAGTCGTTTAGAGTGCCGCCTCTAAGCTGTAGTGTAGTTTAGTTGAGCGATCGTCGCAGCAGGGTGGTGTCGGGGAAATAATTCACCATAATTCTAGGCTCCATCAGCGCTTCCTATCTGGTTCCAATCAGTGGGTGAAGGTCACAAGATCTGCTCCCCTGGTCTCCTACTAGCTCCCCCCCCCCCCCCCCCCCCCACACACACACACACACACACACACACACCCACCCTCCCTGTCTCGTTCCTACTGCACCTTCACTTGTCCTCTGCATCCCACCAGCAAACACAGTGGTGGACCAGGGACAAGCAGACATCTCATCCATACACAGAACTTACTGCTAAGAGATTTCTGCTGCAGACCAGAAATAACATCTGAAAACAATCATAAAGTGGTTTTGGTCAACGATACCTCGCCAGGGCACGGGGCTGATGGTTGCTATGTTATTAAGTCAATGTTTCCCTCGGCACATAAATAAATAAATAAATAAAAACCCTACTTTAATAACTCAAAGCTCTACACTGTGAGAAACCTTTTTGGTCACCATACGCTAGATGTGGCATAACATACGGCCATCAAAACTGTCTCAACCATTTTAATTGCCACGTAATTCCCCAGCCTGAAGAAAAAAGAAAAACGACTACTGTAGGAGGCATCAATTCAGCGGTAAAGTGCCTTCCAGTGTTGTCCAGATACCTGCAACCTAGCCTAGCCGGCTGGCGGGCTGCCAGGGAAAGGGAAGCATTTCATTTGAGGAGTGAGAGCAACTGACAGATGCCTGAGCAGCGAAACAGCATTCATCAAGGCATCTGTGACTATGAATACAAAAGCCTCTGCTTATGCACACAGCTGTGGCGTTTAAGACTCTGGATGAAGTAACACTTGGGCATTATAGAGCCGGACGAAACCCGCCTTGTCAACGGACATCATAGTCTCAACTTCAGATTCATCAGATTCATACATCCCTGTTGTCTCCCTCTCTCTCTCACTCTTGTGAAGATAAGCCTAGCTAGTAGCTGGGACTAGTGATAATAAGGGGGACAAAAAGCTTGCAGAAAGTTACCTCTGAAAGGTTATCTCTTTCCACATTTATAGGAATAATCGACAGCTGTTGCATGTGTTCCTGTAGGCCTAATGGGGCAATAATAGGCCTACCTTTGTGTGAAATCATGATCCTAAGATTCAAGTAGAATTCTGGAGAAACATGTGCAAATGAAATATTTCCTGAGACATAGATATGAATTACTAGGAATTAATTATTATGCATTTAGTATCCCCAGTTGTTCTAGTAGCAGTATAGATAGGTCTACATATAATGAGATAGACCTGTGAACCATTTTTGTTTCATAAAGAAAAAGTTAAACCGATTCTGAGGAAACCGAACAGTTTGTGATTTTCAAGTTGACTTCAGTAAATGAAGGGCCCCTGGTGGCCCCAGTCTGCCCGTGTCATTATGTGGTCCGTGAGAAGCTTGAGGCTTTGATCAAACTAATCAAATGGTCCGTAAGGACGCGCCAGGTTTATTAGATCAGTGATTAGAAACTAAGACCCCAAAGTACCGTATTACTCATAATTTCACTAACGGGAACAGCAAAAGGAACACGGTTGGAAACAATGATAAGGATGGCTATGGACGCACGATTTACATTCCGGGGAAGCTTTTAGTTTTTAAATGTATAGGCCTATATGTAAATTCAAATAGAGCAGAAATCTGTTGAGGGGAAATCCAAGCCAAATCCTCTGGCTTTTCGTTATGAGCAAAGAACAACTAAATAAAAAACACTGCACGCTCACGCGTGATCACGCACGCAAAAATGACACGCATTCATATTTTTGCATTAAAGGCAATTGATTCCATCTATAAGCATTCTCAACAATAAAAAAAAAAGTCAGCTATTTTTGAAGGACTTCCTCCAGCTCCGCTCCGAAAGGTTACTCACCCTTTGCAAAACTAGACACAAGTCCCTACGTCAAAGTGATGTTCATTAAACCGTTCGATCACAAGCTACAGACATCATTACAGATACCCAGGTATTCTTGGGATAAGGGAATTTGGAGAAAACACGCATCAGTTAATAACTGGGCAAATATGGTACATGGTACTAATGCATTGTAATCGTATGCGTAATTCATAATGCACTTGTTCGTCTATATCTTTTTTCAGTCCGAAATTGTTAATTGCGTCGAACGACGCTCGTCCACATCTGTCTATCTGTCCCGGTGATCGTAAACTTTTTTTTTAATGGCTTTAAAGCACGTCGCGTCATTTCAACGAGTCTTGAATAACCACAGTTCTGTGCCCACGGTGCCCCAGTCACTGCCTCGCAATTAGTTATACGACCTTTGAGACGTGGGAGAAAAAAAACAACAACAATTCCACTGAAACGCATGGACAGAGTACCAGTCGACATTCAGCATGTCGTGCACAATAACTATGGTCCTTACCTCTTCAGGCGAAAAGAAGGCGACGAGAGGAGCAGGCGAATAGATCTCCGGCACGACACCCACAACAGCGTTCAGCTGGCGTGCTCCAGACGCAGCATTTGATGAGCGAAGAAGCGTCGTCCCAAGTGGACACTGCGAAGCGTCTTTCTTTTTCCACGTGAGTAAAGGAAAGCGTGGTACAGACCACTCCCCCACTATAGCTCTAAATATTTCCGCTACATTCTTCTTAACAGTACATTGCATTACACACGTCACTACCCCCCCCCCCCCCCCCCCCCCCCCCCCCCCACCCCCCCCCCCCCCCCCCCCCCCCCCCCCCCCCCCCCCCCCCCCCCCCCCCCCCCCCCCCCCCATCCATCACCACCACCACCACCACCACCATTACTCCCCCTTATATCTATTGTTTTGTCGAGGTGGTGTGGTGTGTTGTGCAATTTCCCAACTGCGTTTACAATTGTGAGTCATACTTGATCGCAATGGCCAATAGCTGTGTGTAACGTTTTCCACTTTTCCATCATGTTTTTTTTTTGTTGTTGTATATTTCCATTCAATACCAGGGTCATTTCAAATTACATTCAGATTACATTATCTGATATTGCCAAAGTAGTCCATTCAAACTCCCCTCAAAAGTAGGACGCACACTCTTACTGGCGCTGGTCTCATGTGGGCCACTTGGGACACGAGAGAGGGAGACTGAAGTCATCATAGATAATAATTCCATTGGCCCTTTTTTTTTTATGTGAAGACCAATCCCAGAGGATGGATTGAGCGTCCACGGCCTGCCGTTTTCACATCTTTATCAATACCGCCGTCTCCCCCCTCATGTGTATTCCCACCGCATGTTTAAAATAGCCGGGGCAGATCTTCTGTTTCATGATCTGTGGAGAACGTTCTCGGGATCCAGGAATACAAGCTAGAGCAAGGGCAAAGACGCAGTTATCAGAGGCGTCTCTATAATTACAGTATTCATTTCATGTAATTACTGCATAATCCGAGGGGACACAACCCAAGTGTTACATTAGGAACTTCCTGATATTGAACAACCTGTGCGTGAGTGCTGCATAGCAATGTAACATAAAACGCCTTTCAATCTTCTGGGAGGGAGAGGGGAGTTGAGCAACTGGATGTCATTGTCTTTGTCCTGTCACTTGGCCTACATTGTATTTCTACGAACCAAAAATCCAAGGCCTATGAAGTCTGTTTTCTGTGTTTCTGTTGGAGAGCATCGACCGTGGACCGTGACTCCGAAAGTAGATCAGAACCGAAACCAGAAGAATTGATGGTTTTCTTCTTGTTAAAATCCAGTGAACAATGTGTGACGATGCATTCTCATAGGAGAATGTATATTGGCCATCTGAGTTACTGTTCCCGGGGTTCAGGCATGGTGAAGCAGCATTTAGTTTGGGTGCTCCACATATCTGGAACTAATTTACAGAACATCTGAGGTCTGCCTCAACACCATACACTTTTAAATCAGGGCTTGAAACTTTTGTGTTAAAAAATGTATCTCTACACTGGGATATTTATGTTATTATCTTTTTGTACTTTTATTTTTCATTCCTTATTCAAATCCTTCTCTTTTCTTTGTATTTCATTCGATTTTCCTTTGAATGTCTTTAAAATGTGATATGCATTTACCTGCTGATGTGAAGCACTCTGGTCTTGGGTTTGTCAGTCAGCCATTTTAAATCCACTTAACACAATATATAGCAATGCCAGCCACTTGTATATCCTAAACAAACAAGATTTTGTTAGGTCCTTCCTCCCTGTCTTGTTTCTACTGTAGGGGCTTTTACTCTGAAATGTAAGAATTGTGGAATTGGAATGTTGCACAACTGGTGGAAATCATACATGTTGTCAAGAAACAGACGGTTTCTGTCTTCAATATGCAGATTTATGCCATATTATCACTCACATGTTACCCTCATCCACTCTAGCCGACGTCCTGATAAACGGACAAACTGCGAGTTCATTTGAATATTATTTTTTTTACTTGATGAACTTTTATTCTAACCTCACAAATCAGACTGTCTGATGGCAGACGAGCTCACATCTGGGTGAATGGGGTGTTTCACCTTTTTCGCTTCATTTTTGTCCATGTTGCTGATGGCAGGGATCTGTAAGCATGTAATGGGCTATTAACAACAGTGAACACAAACTCGGCCAGCACTAGTAAACTGTAAAAGAAAGTGTCTGAAAAGGTTTCAAATCAACACTATGTAGAGTGGCCACTGTAGAAGTCCCCTTCTGAAAGCTTCATCCATTGCACAAGTGAGTTTCTTTGGTAGAATATCTCCATAATGAAACAGGAAACAAACAACAAGGTGTAACTCCGCCCCTTTTAGTTATTGGTTTCCGGCCCAGGCTCTGTGTTTCTCCCCCCAGAAGGGCTGCTATAACGTAGTAGGACTGCTGGATCAAAGATCACTTCAATCAGGTATTTCAATTGCGATACGTTTCTCTCACTATGGTTCATTAAAACATGACAACACATTGCAACAGAGTTCTAAGTTAAACTGCAATACAACAAAAGTACAAGAAAAAAATTAACGCAATCAATTCAATGTTTAATTGTAATAAAGCATACTGTTATCAACAATATGCTTATTTACATTAAAAGTGTAGCCTACTGCTTTTTTATACAATGCAATACTAACTTTATTTAACCTTTATTTTATCAGGAAGTCTCATTGACATCAACATCTCTTTAGAAAGAGAGCCCTAATGAGCTGGATGAAAAATGACAAAGCATCCAGTTGTTTTTTTAGGAAACTCAAAGGGCATTTCCTGGTGAGGTGTTTTAGAAGCATGTCATTGCTGCTCTTTTTGATCAGCAAATAAGGCTTGAAGGGAGATAACCTTTGGCAGAGCTTCAAAGGTCTTGGCTTGTGTTTCTAAAATCTTCTTGTTGTGTATTGACACCATGATGCGTATTACCATAACCAAGTTGATTTCTACATTTTTGTCACGGGTGCAGTCTCAGAGGACTTCACAAGACTGGGAAATAAAAAACGAAACATATTCAAGCCTACAAACACGTTGCAATCTCTCACATGAGAACATGAAAATACTTCACAGTTCAAACTTGAAGTGTGTGTGTGTGTGTGTGTGTGTGTGGGGGGGGGGGGGGGGGGGGTTGAATACCTTCAAATGATACAGATTCAAAATTAAAGGTATAATATGGACGTTTTTATTAGAGTTTATTATTTTTAACCCACAGAGGACAAATCTGATAAACAAATATCTGGTACTTATTATATCCACACAAATATTTCACGATCCACAACACATATTTTTCACCTGTGTCTTGTAAAATTATATCCACACTCACTTTTACACATTTGTGGATGTCATATCTCGTGTGAGTTGCTTCATCTTGTTTGTATGTATGTTGCACTTGAATAATACATTTTTTACTTGTGTCTCGTAAAATGATATCCCAATTGTGTTTCTCCATTGTGTAGAAATATTGAGCAAACAATGGCTCTAAAGAGAGGAGTGCTGCTGCCCGACCGTCTCACCGGTGATCAAGTCTTTAGTTCCCAGCATCACATCCCCCCAAAAAACAACAGGAGTATAATACATAGCACCACAGGTAGAATCGAATTATGTGGGAAACACCGTAATGTGTAAAGTAGTGTAATAAAGTTATGTTGAACAACGTTCAACATGATCATAATGTTGTTTATTTTGCCTCAGTCACGTCAGATCAATTTTCACTGGCAATGGTGGTGAAGACAACAACTCCCATGTTCCCATGCTACTTCACGACGTCATCAAAGTACGACTTTTGTTATTGTCTTGATTGAGGGACCCCTAGCGGCAGAAATGACATAGTATACCTTTAAGGCGATTGAATCGTTTTGAAATAAGCTATGGATAAAGTTTGAACACCGGGAACATTGTTTAACCCAATGTCCAATTGGCACTCGAAGTGAGGTATTAGTATTCACATAGTTGCCTTTGTGTCAAACTTTTGTTTTGTTGTGACTCACAGATGCTCATCTCATGATCACAACCCCGTTTTCGGTCAGCCCTGACGCCGCGTCCCGCCCACACACAGTGTGCAGGAGAAAAGAGACACCAATCAGAGAAGCTTTTTATATCCGAGACCTTCCAGTTGGAATCTGACCTGTCTGTAATAAGTGACATCCGAAGCCGGCTGTGTAATTTATGAGCCGCCTCGACAAATTGGTTCACTGGGGACCGCAGGAAGAACCTTTTCCTGGCAGATGAAGCCCATAGAGGGGGAGCCCACCGTCTCCTCTATTCTCCTCTGCAGCAGTGCAGTAACAAGTCTTACTCCACTTCACACAAGCAGCAGGAGTCAGACCGACAGAGAGGGATCTGAATCATCTTTATATAGCTGCACAATGCAATGCAACTCCCCTCCCAACCCCCCCCCCCCCCCCCCCCCCCCAAGAAAAACCCTCCACAACAACATGGCTCAGCCTACAGCCATATATGGAATCCTTCATCGGGTTCGAATACATATTTCCAGCTCCATTAAAAGCAAACAATTAACAAACACAAAACATCTTTATTTTCATTAGCTCCACCAATTGGTATAGACATTATACAGTATAGATCAATGCTGATTGATGCAGTGGGCGACAGCAAATTGAAGTGAGCCAATGATGCAAATCCAGCTTCTGTTGGTAATCTGGAAAGAATATTCATTGATAGAACACACACATTCCCTCTTTGCTCCGAATGTGTAAGAATGCGCCAATAAAAGGCAATTTCTTACAACTCAACAGAGCGTGGCCAGGCTATTTCACGTTCATAAAACGTAGAACAGATCTACTACTATTCCCATCTTTGAGTCCCACTTCAGTTCCCCTTGTCCTGTTTTCAGGTCAATCCAAGCGGAACGGGATGCATTTTGTAAAGACATACCCCTGCCTTATCCAGCAAGCAACCAAGCAAACCGCCCCGTGTGATGGAATGCGCGCTGCTGTATGGTGCGCTGTGCGTCCTCCCCCCCCCCCCCCCAAACTTCCTCCAATACCCTCAGAGGTAATGCATCACTTTTCCAGCATCCTCTTGTCAGTGGTTGGCTATGCTGCGCAAACTCACCACTCCCCACCCCCCCCTGAGCATCCACGAGGCATCTCTGGCTAAGAGCAGCCGAAGACGAAGAAGAAGCAAATAAAGTAGTGAGGTCGCCCGGGAATGTTTTTCTTTTTCTGTTAGTGTGCCCTCTGAAGCGCTCTCTCGGATCAACAGCCCGCGGTGCGATCCCAGCAAACTGCCTGGTCCTGGATACAGCATGCTTGAGCTCCCGCGCAGCCGAGTCCTTAAATAAGCTACATTGAAACTGGCCAGAGGAAACATAATAACGCTAGTATTAAGTTGTTAAGCGAATACGCTAAATAATATATTACTGGGATAGCACCGTAGTGGCTAGGGTGTTTGACTCCCAGTCGAAAGGCAGGCTACTAGGTTCGATCCCTAATGTCTGAAGTCAACCTGTAGGCATCCTTGAGAAAGAGACCCTAACCCCCCACCGGTACTTAGTGTGTAGATCGTATCTGCATCTGATGTAATCTGAATCCCTTTAGATAGCCTCTCATAAATTACTAAATAGTATTATTAATGTGAAGCCCCCAACGAGTGGTAATAGTCTTAGACTGAGACAGATATAAATCTTTCTTCCTGAAAACTGTTGATAAAAAGGCTATTTCCAAGGCAACGTGTTCCAACCTATTAATGAAGGTTGCGGGAAGGACAAAGATGAGAGATAAGATAGAGACACGTTTGCGGATCATTCCCTATTTATAGTGGAGAAGCCCAGGTGTGACCCATCTTAATTTCACATCTGTTTTTCACTTTCCCGCCCGTTATACATGTGTGCACATATGTGTAGTCCTACTCTGCCTCAGATTCCCAAAATAGCCCAAAAAAAGAAAAGATACCCTGATGATTGTCTTTCAGCTTTTCCGTGGGGATGAGTTGTACCATAATTTGCAAATCGGTTAGATCCGTTAGTCCCCAAAAGCAGACCTTCTTCATGTTATTGTCTCAAGTTATGTGGGTCACCATGTCCAAACCTTGCATCCGCAGGACGGTAGGGGACATTTTCCACTTAATTTTCTTTTTCCACTTCTGCTTAAACACTGGCTGATGAACTAAGAGAGGTGACTCACATACATACACACACACTCACACTGCAATCCCAGTGAGAGCGTGCACGAGAGAGAGAGAGAAGCTAAGAGAGCCACTTGAGACAGAGAGAGAGAGAGAAAGAGAGAGGCAAGAGAGAGGGCGAGATTGAACGAGAGAGAGAAGGAAGGTCCGAAGCTCATTAACGCAGGCTGGCTGGAATGAGCCCAGAACAGAGTGCTGAGGGAGTGCAGGCTAACTCGCTCCATTACTGGGTGGGGAGTGAGATCTAAAGGCCATGACCATCTGGAATGGGCCTCTCTAAGGATGTCCAAGTAAGACCAGAAAAAAAGCTCCTGTTTCTCTCGTTCTCTCTACCTCGTACTCTCTCCCTCTCTCTCCCCAACGACCTCTTTTTCCCTCTCGCTCTTGCTCTCCCTCCCCCTCCCTATCTCTCCCTCTAGCTTTCTCCCTTTCTCTCTCTCCCTCTAACTGTCCCTCTTGGTCCATCCCTCCTTCTCGTTTGCACTTGATTCCTCTGTCTCCCATCTAGCTAGACTGTGACCCCCAGGCCCTTTACTACAGAGAAAGCAAACCCTGTTAAAACACATTGCCTTTGTTTTACCTTGCCAGCAGCAGCCCGTGAAGTGCAAATTAATCTACGAATGGTTTTTGGTCCTTAGGAATCCACCAAAATACCGTATGTTGCATCGGAAAGTTGGGCAGACGGATTTAGATTATCCTATATTCATGCAGTTTATCAAGCATTAAATTGATGAATGTTTTTTTTTTTTTTCAAATTATACATCTGGCCTAAAAGCGCTGCTCCAGCAGTTTGTATACTAGCAAAAAAATTATAATAATAAATGTTTGGGTGTTTGTAATCATTAGTGTTCAGAACACAATTTGGCCGATACATTAAATGTGAATGTAAAATGTAAATTAACTGGTGAGGCTTTTGACAGTTTTCCGCGATAATCACAATTTAACTCACTGGATTTAAGCTAAAATACAGACATATATATCTAATATTTAGTGTAGAAAACATGTTTTTGACACATTATTCAAGGATTACATCAAGCCCACCATTTACACTGCTGAGTGAGTTGATCAACACCCTGCTAGACATGACGGCTCTCCGCGCTTTAGAAGGTCACTTCCTGTCCACAATCATCAATCCACAGATCATGTGCAACGTAGAACTTGAGAAGTTTGTTCAACTAAATATGTTGGTCATATAGTATTATTTGTTGTATCCTCTGAGGGTTCCTTCATCCTGTAATGGTCTCAATATATACATATATATATATATATATATGTATTTCTCAAGCAATACAACTCTACAGGCACAGAGGGCTTTTTAAGAATGACCAGAGACACAATATTCTTTATGTTTCACACTTCAGTTTTCAGGCCTTGTCAGTGGAGTGCCGCGGGGGAACGTGGAAGCTAAGTATCCAGGCTGGGAATGACATCCGTCCCCTTAAGGACGAATGGCTGCATATGAAAAATTGATATGGGGCAGGAAATAGACGTCCAAGTCAGATGGGCGCGGGAGTAACCTAGTCGGGTACCAGCGGGAGAGCAAAAGTATCACAGCACAGTTTTTACCAAATTAATTATTCACTGTGAAGGAGTGGCCCGTATCGGTGTTAGACACACAATTTACTAAGACAGGACTTTGGGCGTGTTTAAGGATGTGTGCCCAGAACTAAACTAATGAGGACGGACTTTGTGATTGATGGAACCCTCCCAGAGCATTTTGTTTGCCCTTTGGCTCATGGCCCTGCTAATTTATTATTTATTTATCCAGCCAGTTCTTTAATCATTTGCTGAATCTGAATGAAAAATCGTATAGAAATATTGACATAGGCATTTTTTTCTTTGTGTTATTTTGTTGCAGCATGAAAAATGCATGCATGATATTACATATTGACCATAGACCTTCTGTTGTAAACACTTACAATGTCAATGTTTCAATTAAATAATACATTACCAAGATAGACAGCGTGTACATGTTTTTGCTGATATGAACTAATCCTGCGTGGCGACTCTTTGCAGGGGGGTGCGGGGGAATTGATTGAATCAATCCGTGTCTGAGTGCCAGAGTAATTGCGTCTTCACCAGCGCCATCATCGCTTCACATGTGCGTGTGTGTGTATGTGTGTATTCACTTTATCCCGGTGCCCTCTGCATACTGTAGTATTAACCCCCATGGCGGTGCGCCTCTCACAAGAGCTGTCCGCATGTGTGTTCACAACAGTGCCAAAGGCGCTTAATAATTCTGCCCGACAACAACAGCCAGATTGCACAGAACAGTGAACTGGGCTCAGGGCAAGTGGCAACAGATACATAGATAATCAAAGCATGACAGTTGGGTTTTACATTGCACATAACCCACAGTGAATTACCAGCGGTTATTTACCGTGTAAGCCACCCCCCCCCCCCCCCCCCCCCCCACCCCGCCACCCACCCACCCTGCTCATTAATTTTTAAACAGCCCCTTAAGGTCCGCAGCGACAGATAGAAGCTGGGCTGAGGAATGAACTGTTCTTGTTGCTGTTGTTGATGTTCTTTCCCCCCTGTCACACCCCCAGCCCCCCCCCCCCACCCCCCACCCCCCACCCCGCTCATAAGACAGTAATGGAATGGAGGGCAGCCCTAGAAGAATCAATTATTAATGTGTTGATGATGCAACATGTAAAGGTCATGGCCGCTGCTCATCCATCGCAGGTCTGTCTAAATGGTAATGCGCCTTCCCCATCACTCCGTCCGTCTGCAGGTGTTCGACAGGTGTCTTCCATGACCCCCCCCCCCCCCCCCCCCCCCAGCCGCCGTAAAAATAACAAAACTTAATTCACTCGGTTCCTAAAAGACAATAAATCTATCAGTGTACATAACACTTTTTCTTTTTCTGTTTGAATAATAATTTAATATTAGTTAAATTTTCTCCAACACCCACCAAGACCACTTCCTCCACTGTCGTCCGTGGAGACGAATAACAACAGTTAAATTAACGGCAGCGGTGGATGTCCCTCTTCATAAAGCCGATGCTACTGGGAGTAATGGAGGAGCCAGCCGGTGTGCACCAGACAGGCCTGCTGCTGTCATGCATCTGTCCCATGTTGCCACGGTTGCAAAGCTAGCTTGGGGAGGGGAGAGGAAGGGGTGGGTCACAAACAGATGCGTTGCTGTCGTTAATAGATGTCTCAGTATGTATCACGCTCTCTCTATCTTGTACTCTCACTTGCTCTTTTCATCTCACATAACTCTTTCCCCTCCCTCTCCCACTCTTGGGCCCCCTCCATCTCTTTCTTTCTCTCTCTCCATCTCTCTCCCTCCTCACCCACCCTCTCTCTCTCTCTTTCTTTCCCTCTCTCAAACTCCTGCTCTCCCTCGCCCCTCTTTCTTCCATTGCTCCCTCTTTCTCCCTCTATTTCCCCCTCTTTCCCCTATTTTTATCGCCGTTTCCTCCCCCCCCCCTCCCCCCCCGGTCTCCCTCCCCTCTCTCCCTCTGTCTCTCCTGGTTTTCCCCTGGTTCTAAAAGCTGATAACCTCAGTGGCGGTGTACAAATCATCAGTAGCCATCACAGGCCATCTCTCACCACCACCTGGCTGGGTGCTCACAGTCAGGTGGAGGTGGGGATGGAGGGCTTTCTAAATCAAGTAATGGTGGTATGTATTGGATGTGTGTGTGTGTGTGTGTGTGTGTGTTTGTGTGAGATAGATAGCTGTTGTGTGTGTGTCTGTGTGCATGAGTAAGATAGTGTGTGTGTGTGTGTGTGTGTGTGGAGAAGGTGTGTCGGCATGTTTGTGTAAGTAAGAGATAGTGTGTGCATGTGAGAGTGTTTGTGTGTACAAGTGTGTATGTGTACACATGTCTGTGCGTGTGTGTGTGTGTGTGTTTGAAAACGAGGCCACAGCCACACAACTTTGCAGTAACCTCAGAGAGGACCCACGTTTTGTACTCTAAAGTCTTCTACTTTTTCAGCAAGGATAAATGGCCTCAAAGAGAAAGTGCAATGCTACTCACAACAAACACAACAGGGCTTTATTGTGATGTTCTAATGCGTCTACGTGCTAATGGTGTATACATGCGCATACGGATCATATAAGATCAATTTAATATTTAATGGGGTTTTCACAACCCACTAACCACACTATGCATGCATGGCGCATGACTTCATAAGACGTTCCATCACGCCAAACGCCGTGAGCCATGACTGTCACCGCTGTGTTTTGTGCGGGCTTGTTTTCATAATAAGGAGCAGTGATGATGCTTTAAAAGGGTTTATTGAAATACTAAGCGAAGAGTACTTTTGTTTGTGCGTTCATGATGTAGCGCGATGATGACTGAATACAATGTTTTGAAGGAAAGTGTTTTGTTCATGATTTGATTCAGAGGATGGGAAAAAGCCGTTTGTAAAGCACCCAGAGAGTAACTGTTGGTTCAAAGTATTGGGGAATTGTTTTATAGTATCAATAAATACGTGTTCGTAGGCTATTCAAATCACTGTTTGTAAAAAGCCTGCAATGGCTTTGTCTATGTAACTCTTTGGTTTGTATGGAATAGTGTTACAGACTGCAAAATGTCATGGATCATATGTAATATATTATAAATAGTATTGCATTTTATTCAATCAGTATTATTTTAATCCTCAGAAACAATAATTAAATGGTAACACTTAACAATAACGATACGTTTATGAACCATTAAGTAATATAAGTTAATGCAGCTATAAGCATACTTATATAGCATTAGCATAGGGGTTAGGGTTAGGGAGGGGGTTAGAGTGAGGGTTAACAGTAATGCATAAATACCTAAGTTAACATGAACACCTTTACCTTAGTTAACATTAACACCATTACCAAACATCAACACAATGATTACTTATTACTATTTATGATTACTAGACTATAAGTGATGAAGAATGTTAACTGTTAATTAATTGTTACTTAATGTGTATTACTGCAACTTATGTTAATTATTTGTTAATGAATGTACCCATATTGTCAAGTGTTCCAATTAAACCTAAAAGAAATAATGCACATATACACATTTGAGCTAGTAAAACAGTTGAACATTTCTGAAGGTTTATCATTTGAAGGAACAGGTGTCAGCTCAGATTATTCGATTCGTTCTTATATTTGGACAATGTGAAAAAGAAACTAGTCTCCTTGATGTAGTAGAAATGAGACTTTCACAGTCTGTCCCTGAAAATGTTCAAAACCCTTGGCTGGTAGTTTTCAAAAGCATGTCCTAGAGACATCCATGTGTTATCACAACAAATAAAATGAATGGATTTCACAGTACTGCGAAAAATAAGCTTAGAAGAATAAGTATGAACATTTCTAAACAACCACAGGCACTAGAATGTATTAGATACGTTTTTAGTTTGTATATTATATTAAAGTATTTTACACGATAATGTATTTTAACACACATGAATAAAACGTTGAATCAACAACATTGTGTTGTGGCTCCCCAACAAAAATGTTGGGGAGCAATAAATATATTGAAAAGCCATGGTCAATCAGGCAAATGCAGCACATAAGTCTACAGTACACATACAGTGAAAATATATACTATATATTACACATACTACAGTGTTTATATATAGTGTATGCATATATATCGGTGCATTTTTTGATGAATGTGGAATATTGTAACAATGCACTTTATAAATGAGTGAGAATATGTATTATTTCTATAGGTTTTGTTTTGAGTCACCTAGTTTGTTGTTGTTCATACGTTTGGTGAACTTGTCAGTACCCATAGAATGCGTTTACGACTTGGGATTAATTGTCATCTGTCCAGATGTGTCACATCTGTCCAGATGTGAGCCCAGCACACTGATGGCCTGGGTGGCCCCAGCGTTGGTTGACTTTTTAATACCTTTCAAAAGTCACACATCTGTTGACCCCACCTCAAAATCAAAAGCCGGACAATGAGACAGGAATGAAGTCATCACGCAAACAACAACAAAGACTACTACGAACAAACAAGAATATACATGTTTTTATATTACTATATAAACATTTGCCTTTAAGCCTAATGCATGTAGTTTAGTCACACTTTCATCCAAAGCAACTTGTAAACTCAGACAAAGGAGTATAGGGGTAAGGCATCTTGCTCAAGGCTGCAGATCTTGGGGTCATATATATATATATATATATATGTTTATTTATTTATTTATTTATTTATTAATTTATATACATACTAAAGGCACTGGGTTTCGATCCCCCAGACAATTCCCAAACACTTTACAATAAGACACATCAGTTAACCATTAATTAACATTAGTAAATGCAGTAATAAGCATTAACTAAAAGTTAATTAACATTGAACTAATGGTCTGGTAATCATTTACTGATGGAGTTCATGTTTACTGATGGTGTTCATGTTGTTACTGTAGTGCTTTGTGTACAAGCTGCTCGTAACTAATAACTAACCCCCCTCAGTGGGATTGATACAGTAGTTTTGAATTTGATGTGTACTAAGGTAATTGGGTTCATGATAACTAAGATATTAATTCACACATTATTGAATAGGGTTAATACAAACCCTTACCCCCATGCTAATGGTATATGATAATGCTTATTACTGCATTAACTAATGCTAATTAATGATTAGTTAATGTACCCTCATTGTAATGTGTTACCTATATATGTATGTAGTACTCAAGTTTGACTCTCACCAAGTTCAGAAAACCAGGGGTTTAGTAAAGTAATAAGAAAGGTTCATTGTTATGTTATCACTGGCACCTATTCCCAAATCAAAGTGCCCATCACGTTGGGAACCTGTGTAAAAACATGACCTTCAGAATGACCCGGTGAGCAACTTCAATCCCAGCTTTCCTGCCCTCCGGGTCAAACAGACAAAACAGGATAGAGAAATAAATGAATTCCAATGTTATTGTCAGTCTCAGCGTGTGGGGATATGGTGTGCATTATTGTTTTGTTTATAAAACACTGCATGGGGTTGAGAATATTGTTCTTGATATGGTACACAAAATCATAGTTTGCAAAGAACTTCATATTGCATCATAACTGCACTTTAAAATACCAGACTATGTTTAAAACGCCATATTTTGCAAAATGGTAAAACATTCATTAATTTAAGACAGCTCCTTTTAAGTGGGGTATACACCCCACATAAAGTAATGAGCCATAGATGTGGGAACTCAAATCTGGATTTTCATATCCTTAATGATGATGGGCATCAATGAATGTTGTAATAATATTAGTAATCATAATTTTTAAGGTTATATTTACTTCACACAAAGTTATTTCATTTTATTATGGCAGCAATTAAAACGGCACTTTTTTCCTTTTGACTGAAGCCGAGAAGTTGTTCCTAAAAGAAAAGAAAAAATCATGGATTGGTGAATTAGAATGAATAAAAAAAGGTGATTGCATGCAAATTACCCAAAACACATTGGACATATCCGTCTATAAATTAAACCCCCAAATCTTTCACACGAGTAACTGCCAATTGAGTGTTTGTTGTTGTTAGAGATGTAGAGACTTGTTGTCATTAGACTTAGCTAAACTAAAAACTGGAAATTGTCAGAAAAGGCAAAGCACCACAGAGAGCAAACTAGAACCATTTCCTGAAGGAGGAGGAAGGGAATGACAGATTAATTTCTGTACTCATTCATATATTCTTTATTTAAAAAAAAGTAAATAATTGCCCAACTGTAAATATATATTTTTTCTTTGGCAGGGGTGGGAACAACACGTCTTTTGTTCTACAAAGAACAGATACTGAGCTCCGATGTGCCCATTCATATCCATTGCGATGCTGTTCAAAATTGTTTTCCACATCACCACAAGTCATAACAACAAAAAAAGAACTCGCATTTGAAACCGTTTTGAGAAAAGGTGGAGGCCTCAGCCACAGCTCAAATACATGGTTACTGGACTGTTCAATACTAAGCAAAGATTATTCCTCTGCGGACCGCTGTATCCCTGCTGGAGAGGACTGCTGTAATGTTCTCCTCCACAGCAGCCCCCAGGGCACCCAGATAAGAAAATATGAAAAATGACACCACTGGGGAACGCAGAGTGTTTTTCTTTATTTCTTTCTTACATGCTATATGCATGCTTCCTCAAAGTAATATACATGCTTCCTCAAAGCAGTGTTTACTTAAATATGTTCCATTTTTATATTTTCATTACTATTTCGTTTTCAATAATGGTGTGTGCTTTTGTTGCACAACGTACGTAATTCGAATCTACAATCAATGCACCTTTCAGTCTTCCAGACAATGTCGGTCTGCTCCGGGTGTAATTTACAAGGGTAGCCAGGGGCCGCTTAGCCGTCCATTATGAACATATGAGCCCACCCAGGTTTGCAGTGTTTACAGCATTTGAATGCAGAAATGCGTGAGTAGCAATTTCACAGCTCTACCTCACAGTGCACCATTGCGTGCTGCATGCATTTTCATGGATGCTGCTTTGCATTGTCAAATTGAACGTTGTGAATGGGAAATTCAGACAGAGTAACTTTGTTTATATTCTTCATGGGGCCTTCTGATCACCAGACCCCCGTTTGTTTATCTGCACTGCCCACAGGTCCATTGCAACTCGTATAAACAATGTCAGCAGGATTTTCTGTGCGTAATGATGCTTCCATTGCTCAAATATAGCACTAATAGGCTTTTGGGGTGAAATGTAGTGTTTATGGCCAATTTGATCTTTACATTAGTATGGTATTATGAGCAGCTGTATATGTATAGTAACAATCAAAGCATGTCTGTATCCAGTTCACCAAACATGATTTCTTTTATATATTGTATGTAGTATTGTAGTACGTTGTGTGTTGTATTGTAGTATTGTATAGGATCATTAAATTATCCTTAGTTGGTAGAATAGATAGAATAGATTGAATAGAGCAGAATAGAACACCAACTTTTCATCAGTGTGTATAATTTCCTGTTTAGTTTTGAAAGAGGAAATTCAAGGTTGAATCTTCTCGGCTGGCTCCAGAATGAAAATTGAGTGGGCTTCTCATCCAGTTGCCACATGATTAGAAACCATACCTATAAAACAACAATAACCATATCTGGTTATCAAAATCAATTGTTGAGCATTGATCCACTCCCCCCCCCCCCCCCCCCCCCCCCCCCCACCAACAAGCCTCTCGAACTTCCCCCCTACCTCATAGTGGCTAGGCTGCTCAACTCTCAGCTGAAAGGGAATGGGTTCGATCACCATGTCCACAATTTAACTAGGAGGCCTCGAGCAAAATGCCTAGCCCCCAACTGCTCCTTAATGACCTGTACCTGAATTCCATACAAACAACTTTAGATACAATTGTCTGCTATATGAATTGATGGTAAAAGTTGAGATAACATTTTCACAAAATAAATGACAGCAGCACTCCGACAGCCCGACAGCCCAATTGTTGCAGCCAAATATGCTCACTGACCTAACTTATTGTTTTGTATGTTGAAAAATATCTGGGTTAACCGAATGCTTCTGCCAAAACACAACGACTTCTCCAGACAAGGGCTCAATGTATTCACAGTGACACGTATTCAGCAACGGACTCTTGTTAGTCTTCTCTGAGACATTTCTATTATTAGGAGGTTTTAATTGCTGTGGGACTGAGCAGAGTGGCTAATCTGCCTTGGTCAGAAGAGGCAAGAGTCCATCATTCTAATTTTTAGCATCCACACACAGTATTAACCCACATTTCCTGCTTAATTGGTGACAACGCTTTAAGAGGCCAGATGTCAGACCTTTTAGACGTCAAAACCATCTCTCAATTAGACACTAGTCAAAATTAAGAACTTACGATACTTTTTCTATTAAATTGCATGAAATATATTTGCTCAACTTTGGATTTGGATTCGGTTTATTTCTATCTAAGTACAGTTCTAAATAACCTTAACACACTTCACCTGCAGGCAGTAATTATCTTCTCAATGCACCTTGTTGTTTGGAAATATTTTAATAGATGCCTTAAAACAATAATTATTAAGTTTTACGCCTGATCTTGAGGCATATAATGCAATCATGTCCACTCGTGTGTGCATGTGTGTGTGTGTGGTTGTGTGTGTGTGGGTGTGTGTGTGTGTGTGTCTTAACATTGTGTGTAACGCACCGAGATAACGCAAAACGTTGTTAAATGAAGTGTATCTTGAATGTAAGAATGATCTTGTTCGTTTTTACCATCTTGTTTTCTCTGAGACTTCAACACACAAAATGAAACACATTGTCTGGACATAACAAAGTCATAAAGAAACATGTACAGCAAAGAAAGGATTATAAAACAGTCTTCTTATCAACTGACAAACACGATACAATTAGATTGGCAGAGACTAAAAACCAGTTTGAATCTAAGCGCCCATTACGCGGTGTGTCTGAGGGAGTGATTTAACGCTACGCTGATTGCTTCCAGCCAGACCTTGTGCGGCCGTGGTGCTGTAATGACCCGTGGATGGAGAGGAGAGAGGCAGCGCTGACATCTGCAAATAAAACAACCATTAAGACTAACGGCAACATTCAGAGAATTTGTGAGAAGAAATGCAATTGAATCAATTTAATGCAATGTCTTTGTTGCGAATATAGGTACGTATGTAAATAAATAAATCATAATAATAAATGTAAATAAGAAAGGATAAGATAAGCCAAGATGGATTGTTTGGTGTAAGCTGAAGTACAGGACAGTAAAAAGAATACAAAATAAATAATAAAATGTTTTAAATGAGTTACAAAAAGGTAAGGTCTCCATACTTTGAGTGGTTTACTGCTGCCATTAGAGTTTAAGTGTTCCAGCAGCTTGTTTATGACAATGTAATTGGTGTGCGTTGAAGGGCTCAAAGTGTTTCAAAGGCATCTATTTTGCCATCTAGTGTTTATTGCATGTAGCCATTAAGTGTCATCCTGGCTCAATGATCTTGAAGAAAAAAAGACAAACACCCTTCAGTAATTAGACCAAGTGATTAAAGAGATCCTTTAGTGGATGAACACTGTGCCAAATGCAAGACTGAGGATGTTGAAATTTAAATTAAACGTTGAGTGTATAGGGCTTGTACATTGCAATGTCACATCGCAATGACCGCTGCCATTTTTGGAGCATAGGACCATTAGAACGATAGTTATTATGTTGGTAGTAATGGTTTTTGCTCATTGTTTAGTCATTAATCGTGAAATGAAATGATTTGTCATTATGGGGAGATATTGTTGTGTTTGAAACTGCCACATCATTGCTCATTTGAGAAGCTGAAAATATTTTTTATTAGCCTAGTTAAAGGCATATTTAGGTTGATTCAAGACTTTACAGTACTACAACTCTCTTGAGTCTTCTCAATATGGGGGAGTATTGCCAACCAAAAATCCATGATGCATTCTGATGCCCTAATCTCAAGCCCTATTGCTTTTTTTTTTTTTGCTGATCTTTGAAAAACCACAACACTTATGTTGGTTTCTGGTGACATCAATTCCGAGTCAAATCCATTTTGATTTGTACAACCAACATAGTTATGGTCTCAAAGGGTTTCACAGGCCTACATTGGGGCCGGAAATTGAGTATGTGATAGAATAAATGAAGGCAGAAACAAACATTGAGTCTGTTTACAGCACGGTATTTGGGAAAGGGCAAAGGCCATGAGGAGACAAACCATAGCTAATCCACCTTGGCTAGCTGAGAAGACCTAGCTTCCTGACAGGAGTCCTGGGGTGGGGGTATCATGGTGGTGGAGAGCTGTAATTTAATTTAACTTCCCTCCCCTGTTTTGTTTTTACTGTTACACACGACTTGTTTGAGGAGAAACCATATTTCTGTCACGCTCTTTGGTTCTGGCTTATTTCGTTTTTTTCTTCAGTGTCTTCGAAAACCTCATTACGCTTTGATGGGAAACAGCCATTTGCCGGTTCTAAAAACTCTTCTTCAGACTATGTTTTCACGAGAAATCGTGAGGAAATGAACAAATAGCAAAGAAAATGTCAAACTTTTCTGTACTGTACAAATATGCCATTCATTATTTTAGTAAATTTCAACTGTTCAAGTGATTGTAAGCTATTGTTTAGGCTATTTTTCTCAGACACTGGGTGACCTTTCATCTGCGTTTTAATTGTTTTGTTTTCATTGTCATCGTTTTCATGTCTGTTTACATATTTTCAAAGAGAAAACAACTCACAATCAAATTACTAAATCTTCCCTACGCACATGGCATATGCCATGGCTAATTCAAAAAGCAAAATGAAATATACATTATCACTATTGGAGATGGAAGGAAGCATGCAATCAGACATTACCTACTCTAACAAGCCCCAACTCTTGCCCAGCATATCGGAGTACAACAGCGGTCAGGGCTGTGCGGTTTCCACACCTGCTATTCAAATGCGTTCTTTATTTGGCCGTGTCACACAATGAAACCACACAAACAATCAGGGTGAATGCCCTCTTGCACCTACACCTGTGTATTTATATGCGTTTTGCATTGTCTGCATTGGGCCCGCTCTGTGATTACAGCTTGTCTTTTTTTCCTGCATGCAATGCAAACCAGCAGTGGGAGAGGAGAGGGCAGGTCCATCTAACACCGTCAGCAAAAGCAAATATTCCAGGTGCTGGGGCAGGCAGCAGAGGTGGTGCCACCGCACAGCAGGTGATGCAGGTCCTCTTTTGTCTTTTTGTAGAGACAGAGAGGCAAACGTTGTTATTACTGGGTGGTGATTTTAAAGGTGCATGCGGGGCGACATGAAAGAATCACGCGGCCAAACGTTTCCGCAGTCGTTCAATCATTGTCAGGCAGTGTTTGACAGGGAACTGTGATCGCTGTTGATCGTAGTTAGATTTGCATTGTGATGTAGAAACGTGAGTGCTGCGGACGATGGTCGAATGGCAGTAGATCGGCACTGGCATGAGTACAGTCAGATCCTCGAATACAATTGGAACCGATTGTGTCCAATGTCAAAAGCGGCAAGGGTTTGTCTTCCTACGCTTTTATTCAAAGCGTCAAACAGTCCAAAGATACAGAAGGGGGTTACTCATTCTAGTCAAGGATGCTTACATGTATGGCTGTGGATAACGGGATCAAAGCAAGAACCCTTTGGCTTGGGAGAAGCCACTACACTACACCAGAAGACTATCCTCCCAACATGTCCTACATCAATATCCAAACAGTCTGGCTGACGTGTATCAGGGCCACGAGGGTGAAATGTGGGAGAAAACAAATCATTGTCCAGCGTGAGCCGTCTGGTCCTACCACCTCCCGTACTGCCCATACTGTGTGTTTACAGGTCCATCAAGCTATAGGGGGTGGACGATGCATTATGCCCTGTCAGGGAAGCCCTCCCTGTGGGCAGCTTGTCAACCTTGAATCCCTGGCAGCTCCAGCCTCGTGTCCAACTCCGGCTTTCCTTTGGTCACAAGGCCGCCGTGGCCATTCATCACGGCATCGGTGCACGTGCATATTTCACCGTTCACGGGGTACAGTATAACCCAGGCCCCGATTGCCACACACTCTCATTCATCACCATGAGAGCCAACGAAAGCATTACTTTCGTTTTCTTGAAGCAAGAGAACGGAATAGAGTTGTGATAATTGTCCCTCTGCGATAAGAATTCTTCTCAGACGTCATTTCATTTGTCTGGCGCCACGTGACCCATGTCACTGGTCCACTGCTCTCCACAGAATAAGAGATAATGATACATTCATTTGCATTTAAATGAAATGCTATGCGATACATATTTGTAACTCTCATTATTTCCCTGAGAAGAACCAGACATAAATTGGTCAAAATACCAATTCTGCATCCATTTATAATACCAACAAACTATGATGATAAGAGTGTGTGTGTGTGTGTGTGTGTGTGTGTGTGTGTGTGTGTGTGTGTGTGTGTGTGTGTGTGTGTGTGTGTGTGTGTGTGTGTGTGTTATTGAATATGTAAGTTGAAACACCAATAGCGACATTTGTGATCATTCCAACAATTTGCCTGTCCACTCAAACCATCTTGAAATTGTAAAATTAGCTCTTTAGTTAAACCCCCCCTTAATCATGTCATGACAAAATATGACATATCACAACTAGACATCTTTAATTTGCATTCTAGACATGAAAAGTGTCAACATAAAATTGTCTTTTAACGTTTTTAATGCATTTTATGTGTTTCACTGGTGGTTATTTAAGTTCAAAATAACAACAATTATCTTTGAGGGCTTGATACATGGAATTCTTCTGCTAATAAAGCCTTCAGTATCATCCTTATGAGCTTGCATCAGCTGACGGGTGACACACAGATTTATAATACAATTAAAGGCTAAAGAGATCTAATATAGCTGAGGCACAATACAATGGTTTCCATGGATTTTTTTGTAAGCATACATACCCGCAAGATATTTATAAACCCTTAAAGTCAAGTTAAGGTCAAGAGCCCATGATTAGCCTACTCGTACTATTTGTAAACCCACCGTCTTAATATTTAACCAAGCAGGACAACGGCAGCTACATCTCTCTAGTGAGGGAGAGCCACTGAGCTGAGGGTATGATTGTTACCTGCAATTAGACCCCGGCCGATGTATCGGACGGCTGACCATATCTGCCAATATTAGGCTTCTGCAGAAACATATATCAGTATCGGCATTTTAGTCTGGCCGTCGTGGCCGATACAAGAAAAAAGGCGAACGCCATGCCTGTCTACTAAGTAGATGACATGAACTTGTTTGACCAGCTGAGTGCTGATGGAGTCAATGTTTAACTCTTCTTTGTCATGGCTTTACAGAGGGGGAGGCGGAGCTGTTTAACCTTGGCTCAAGGGTGCAGACGAGTGCAGCAAGTGTTCCTAACTAGTTAATGCAATGAAATGCTGGAAACCTAATAAACTTTAGCCCTGTGTATTTTATTTTTATTTTTATACAAGCCCTGAAAAAAGCATGCCATTTTGCTTTATTTTTCAACTGCTAAATCATTAGCTTGGAGCTTGTTAGCCAGCTTGCAGCTCTGGCTAACGTTAGCTATTATTAGCATAACAAACGAAGACTCATGTTTTTTCATAAAACTTTACATGGTCAAATGTCACAAAAGTTTGTTACAACTTAAGTTATACTGTGCAAATCTATCAACCTTGCTTACATAGTGGCAGATCACGTTGGCAAATGCATTTTACTTTACACTTTACTTTACAAACTTCAGAGTATTGTAGGCCCTACATGTCCTACATTACATTGCTTTACATATATTTAATTGATTTGTCTTTTGCCCAGAGCAACATACAATAAGTGCATTCAACATTGAAGATATAACCAAAAAAGTGCAAGAATAATTTGAATACATAAAATTCATCAAAATGCAAACTGCTTTAAGTGCTACAATATTTTCATGGGCAAGATGATCTCTGAATAGATGAGTTTTCAGCCTGATTGGTTGAACCTAATCAGTTTCAACTTTCAAATAAACAAATGCGCTCCAAGTGACACTGACTTATGCAGAAGCTGAAGTTATTAGACAAGACATCAAACACAGCCACAGCATAGTAGCAAGGTTGACTATGCATATATTTACTATTGAAATGTAATGTATTTTCAAAATGATGATCATGAATTAACAAAGCTTAGATGGGGCTGCAGCTTGTGGAAGCTTATGGTTAAATATGTCTGTACACAGTGAATTATTTTCATTGCTTAAAACTAATAATAATATTGGCTTAAAAATCGGTAATGGGATTGGCACTCTTTAAATATTGAAATTGGTATCATATCGGTGAACCCATTATCGGTCGGGCTCTACCTGCAAGTCCCTACAGACGGAACCGCTTCTTTGTATTAATGCCTATCAGCATTACACCATCAATTTCCCTCTTTTCTTTTGTTCTCTTTACTTTTTTAATTTGAGCCAGTTAAGGAAACTCATTTAGGGGTTGAAAGGTAAAGGGCAGTTTCAGTTACAGCCACCATCTTAAAGTTTTCTTTTTTTGAAAAATAAAAAATAAAATAAAAGTCTAGGAAAAACAACCGAACGAACTCATTAGAATGTGTTACGGCGTGTTGACCCGTGGAAAAAAATGCTTAACCAAGAAAGGTGAAGCTTGAGAACCGGAGACGTTGCTGTTTATGTAATGTAACAAAGAAGGGGGTTCGTTAGATTAATGGGCCTGTCAATGAACAACTCTGCACCATTGTCTCTTGTTCTGAATTGATAACTAGCAGCAACAGGTGGCGAGGAACAATAAATAAATAAACACATTTCTTATGCTACACAGCCCTTTGACCCAGTGTTGTATTGACTAGGGAAGTACTGAATGCATCTGCTCTATGCAGCCGAGCGCGCATTGTTTAAATGAGATTAGCTCTGTACCCCAAACTATTGCTTAGAATGCAGTATGAGATGCTTTGGCCTGGACCTTTTTCTTTTTTTGCAACTGTTTGATAGAAGTTCTAGTAAAAGGTGATGACAAATTATATTTATCTAATTTGTTATTAACTATTTATTCATTCATCAGCTCAACAAAAGTGTTACATAACTGCAAATTAGTCAGAGGGTTGTCTATATGCAAGATGATGGGAGTATTTTTGACGCTACCAAATAAACATGTAACAGTCAGCTTAATACTGATAAACTAAATTGCAGCAAGAAAGTTATTGTGAAAGACTGCAATTGACGGATTACATTTAAACCCAAAATGTATCCCAAAACATTTTAATCAAGCTCAAAACAAAGGAAACAATCAGTTAATTTGTCCTTAAGGCATGCATAACACATCAGTCCTTTTCCTTATAAAATAATCCTGCTAAAATATATATTTAATAAAGTACATTTACATACTCCATGGGTCCTATTGTTTATCCTATAATGGTACTACTGGATGCAGGGCCATCGCGGGGGGAGGCGGCGGCGGGTGGGGCGGGGGGGGGGGGGGGGGGGGGGGGCGGGGGGGGGGGGGGGGGGGGGGGGGGGGGGGGGGGATCAAGGACCTGCTCTCATTGACATGCATGCTCATGAATCATGGGCACACGCAGATGGCTATTCTAGTTCTACTGCACGCAGCTATTCTAGTTGTACCGCACGCTTAATCGCGGCGCAATACATTCGTAACACACTACCGGAAGCTACTGTAGTGTCAAAGTCAAAGTGTACAAACACAGGGTCAATCTAAACATTTGAATTATTTGGACATGGCAAGCAACAACTATGTAGTAGGCATAGAAACAATATTAGATCATTAAAAAGGCAAGAATAAACATAAACATGCAATGTACTGTAACGCAAACAAATGAGATGGACTCACCGTACACATAAATCGATTAGGTGAAAGTCACTTTCCTTGCCTTCTTGGCCACAAACTCAAAAATAAAATCCTTGTGATTCAGCTTGGATGCAACATCCACATAGTATGTCCTGCGACATGGAGGTGCGCAAATAGTTTTTAGCTTCACTTGCCTGATGCCCCCGTTACTGGGTTAGCACAATATTACAGTTGGGGAAGGGTCCTTCAATCCTTTTGAAGAAACAAAGTGTTATAAGTACTGCAGTTGTTCCCTTTTCACTTTTCTCTTGAGGAATCGTGGAAGAGATCCAGTGCGCTTATGTCCTGAGATTCGGATGTGTTCAGAGCATCAGTCAGTCTTGTTAGAGCACACACAACGTAACGATGCAATATCGAAAATGAAGAAACCTGAATCATTTGCTCCATTTTTATCATTTATGACCTAGACTGTGCCATGCATGATGTTTCATTTTAGGAGCGTGTTTGGTGAAGAACAGTAATAAAAAAAAGTATATACAAAAACATTCTAATAACTGCAGGATTGCAGGCCAGGCGTGAGACCCTAGAGGTGCGAGGCCCTGTGCTGTCTAACACTTTGCACGGCCCCATGCAAGTTGCATGGTTCTGATTGGGTGATACATTTGTTCATTGGTGTACAGATTTTTCCCTGAAGTCACACAATCTGTGAACTTTCCTGCAATGAAACACATGCAAGTATCCACATCACAATCAAACTGAGAAAAACTTGAAAAGACCTTGCAATAAGGCAACATAAAATATAATCCAAAAGGAAAGATCTCACTGGATGTAGAGGCTAGTTGGACCTGCCAGACCTGGGACCATCCAGTGTGGTTTGCTTCTTGTTTTGAGTCACCTTTCAAAATAAACACTATTTCTCAATTCTAATTGGACGACTGGCATTTCAACCACAAACATTGGCTTACTTTATACAGATAAGATGATTAGTGTCAGCCTAAACAAACCTGTTGCATTACTAGTTGTATGTCTCCAAGATAACAAACCACCAGAGCAAAGACATCTGCATTCCTTTGTGCACTTTCTTGCCTAATCTGCCCCTCTTATTTAACCCTCCTAACCCGAACCTGAACCCTAACCCTAATCCTAGCCCTAACCCTACCGTTTGATCAACTCCGCCCACCACCACTGGACTGCTAAACCAAAAAGCTTAACCATGCATGGACTATTTATCGTTTAAACCTTATTTAAATGATGTGCCGCATTTTGAATGTCACAAACGTCCCTATATCTATTATATAAGTGCAGTAACATTTTTATAGCAGGTGTTGTCATCAATCATCCTTTCAAGTAAATTCACCCTGATAATCAGTTTAATCTTGATAATGGCATATGAGGATCTATTATCTCAATTACACAGTTCACAGTTAATTTAATTTTTTTGATTTAATAAAGTAAAACATCATCAGACCATGTATTCTTCCTATACCTGTTTATTAATTTTCACTGACAGAGAAAGAGTGTTTGTTGCTGAAAACCACATAAAACAAAACTGAAGCAATGGCATCATATTGTATCATACAAATACATTATATTTTGGTATTCTTTCCTTGAGGTACTAATCTGTATTAGTGAGGTATTAATCTGTTTCAAGTTGATTGCATATTCAACTCTTACCACTTCATACTTAACAACCGTAGAAATGACTGCCCTAGACCTAATTTTAGAGTACCGTATAAAGCCTTTCAAAATGCCTGGCATAGCAAAGTAACACAGGAATAAGAGTTAGACTAGTGATGGAGCAAGAGATTTGACTATTTATCAATGCCTTTTCCACCTGGATACAAACAAATATCAATGCTCAGCCCAGCCCTAATCCATTGATATTCTCAGAAAATACCGCATTACAGATTCAGACAATATTGGCAGCAGGTAAAGGTATACATGTGGAAGTTGGACATACAGAAGACTTGATACAGTCATCTGATCTCAACATCGCTGGCTATATATTTAATGAAAAAAATAAGGAGAGTTCTTCGCAATGTAAGTCATAAACATATACCCCGGTAATGAACTAACCATGTGGCAAAATGCCTAGTAGCGAGCAAGGTTTGATTCCCAAGTGTGTTCCTGTGCTATGTTCCTATGCTCGTATGTGACCTTCTCTTCGACAACCCACTTTGCTGTTTCTCTTTTCCATAAAGGCGTACAAGCCCATAAAATATAGTTTCTCAACAATCTGATGATGGAGATGATGATGATGAAGCTGCTGATTGTGATGAGGATAATAATGATGGAGATGATGATGGCAGTGATGATTATGATAATGTTGATAGTAATGATGTTCATGAGGGTGATGATGAGGATGACGACGGTAATGATGATCACGTCATTACAATTCTGTACGACTCTTCAAATGTGTATCCTCACGAACCGCATAATGGAGATTTATTTTGTTAAAGAAAAATACCACGTGTCAGTGACTTTTCAGTAAACCATTTCTCATTTCCACATCTCAAACATACACAGTATATGCCCTGGATAAATAACACAATATTTAATAGAGGTCACAGTAAACAATACGACATCGATGTCTCGCCAGCGATGACAGCTGCACTAAATGGCGGTACGGGAAGACATTTGTCATTGAACATAGATTTTGATTAGAAAAAAAGCAAAAGCACACAAACACAAACCAATATTTTATCTTGTGTATGTAATGGAACACCATCTCCCTGGAGGCAATAACCCCTGGACTCTGCTGGCTCAGCAGAGTCAGAGAAAGAGAGAAGTGGGGGGGGGGTGAGAGAGAGAGAGAGAGAGAGAGAGAGAGAGAGAGAGAGAGAGAGAGAGAGAGAGAGAGAGAGGAGAAGATGGCCACCGCCACGTTTTTGATTGCGAAATCCTACGGGTGGAAAAATAGAAAGAGACATAAAAAAAGACCAAGTGATTCTAAATCAACCATAAAATGTGCAGATGGTAATCCAGTGTACGGCAGTAAATATGTTAAACGACTGCCATCATTATCTTGGTTCTCCTGCCCGGCCCAGGGCTCACGTCATTACCTTGCCAATGAGACGAGGCTCCGAGCTTCTAACGGCGGAGGGGGAGGGGTTATTCTTTTTATTTGATTTCAATAACAAAACTGTCTTTTTCTTTATCTTGACTCCACTGGCCCCCCCCCCCCCCCCTCACGCAAATAAGATAGGAAACAGATTAATAGGTTGGTTCCGGTCTGTCGCATAACTACCCCATTTCTGGAGTTCTTCGTACAGAGAGAACTTAAGCCTGCGCCTAGCGCCGCGGGTCCTCAGCAGATTACGTTATTCATTTGGTAAATAAACACAATGCTTTTTGCTGCTGCTTCTCACAACACACACGAAATGAGTTTTGAATTGTTGTAACTGTATGATTAGTTTAACTTCTGAATAGAAGCTGGCGCCAGACTAAATACTCACAGAGCAGGTGCAGGGGTAAGCCTAATATGCAGTTGGGTTCGGGTATTTATCAGAAGCAAATTACTTTTTCATTAAAAAGTCAACAAAATCTGAAGTGAAATGTAATTTCTGTGCTACGGCTTTTCATCTTACAGCATACATCTTAACACATATGAAAGATGTATCGGCTGTTTATTAATCGACACCAGTCTTGATTACAGGAACTTTATAGTGCTCATTACATTTGAAAGGGTTCTTGGGGATCTTTTGTCTATGGAGAACAAGCCAAGGTGATACGCTGTGGTGTGACAAGATCAAGGTCAGAATCATCAAGAACATACCAACCATTTCTATCGCCTGATTGAGGGCACACAGGTTATGTCGGGGTTCAGTGAACGAGGACCTGGGAAGCCCATGGAGACTGCTTGTGATATAGGGCTATAAAGGGCACGGTTATCTAGTGGTTAGGGCGTTTTCCCCACAGCCTTAGGGTTCTGGGTTCAAACCTCAATGTCCACAGCCTAACCTGTAGGCTTTGCTGAGCAAGATGCCCTTACCCATTCCTGCTCTTTAACGGCTTTTATTCAAATTCCCGTTCTAGTAGCTTTGGATGAAAGTATCTACTAAATGACTAAACAGTATATAAACAAAAACATAGTTCATCTTAGTCTCGTAGTTTGATGGAAAGCAGGAAACCTAGAATATATAGGGGCCTTATAGTTTAACACACTCTAGTTTTGACTCCCGGGCTGAAACCTCCTGTGTTTGATCCCAAATGACCACAGAATACCTGTAGGCATCCCTGAGCAAGATTCTGTAGCCCCTGCCTGCATCTGGGATGTGATGATAATCTAGGATGAGACTGATGTAGATCAGGTTGTAAATATGACTGTAGCAATGTCCACGCTACACGCCACCTAGGTGGCTCTCATACTCCACCTAGGTGACTTTCCTCGGGCTCCTCCAAACCAATTGGACACAGGGTGGTGATGTTGAAAACCGGTTTATTGTAAAAGTTGCATACGATGAGGCCGGCAGACGGTGCTCCGTGCTGCCATGCCGAAGAGCTCTCCTCGAGTGTGTGTGGTGGTGGCTGGTTTAACCTGTGCACACTGATTGCTCAATGTGCAACAGGTGTGCAGCCCCACCCAGCCCCAGAGTCCAATCAGTCTGACTCAGGCCAGGTGAGGCTGCTTAAACCAGCCACCATCCACACACACTCCCACAATGACCTTTATGGTTGTAATGGTGTGCTTCACCCACTTGGACATTGTGAAAAAATCACAGAAACGTCTAGTATATCTTAGACAACGGTAAGGTAATTCAATTTTGATGAAAGGGAAGCAAGTAAAAACCTGAAATGTAGATCGCTGCATAATACAAGTGGGGAATTGAGCTAATGAGATAAAGAAAAGTCAATATTAATTTCATTCATTTTCTGTTTCAGATAGTTCAAACATCCAATGTTATGGACCAGCATACCAATGAATACTGAACTCTAAGGAATTTTCGGGAGAAAATATGTAATATGACCTGAAACATGTCATCTTTCTTACTGACGTCGCTGACCATTATGACCAGATGGCCATTATGCGTTATGTTCCAGATATCAACCATAACACGAGTGATTATAGAAAGAAATCAATACTTCTCTCCTATGGATGGATCTCCTACTACTATCTTCTCCTACTATCTTCCTATGGCTGGATGATGTGGAGCTATACCCTCCTGGCAACATCATCATACATGGAATACATAGAAAATAATCCTATAGCATATGTAATTTCTGTTGGTCAAAACTACACTAAAATAAGATGTACTTTATTAATCCTACACATAATAATTCAATTAAAATCTGAAAAGTACCTCCAATATACAAAAATATATGATATACACACTATGAGTTGTATAAATGAAATGTAAATGTAACATTAGTGATAGCAGAGGTAAACACTTTATATTTGCTACATAATTTTAATACATAGACATTATAGATAGTATTGTATATAAAATGTCAAAAGAGCTCCACCGGTTGCCATGGCCTACTGGCCTCTTCAGCTCCACTCCGCTCCTCTGCTCTGCTCTGCTCTCCTCTCCTCTCCTCTCCTCTCCACAGCCTCCAGGGGCCCGGCCAGCAGGGGCCCCAGGTGGCGCAGGGGCCAAACTCGACAGACCACAACGCTGCGGATAAAATAACTCTCCGTCTGATAGGTTAAAAGAGACTGGAGAGAGAAAGAGAGAGGATGGAAGGGTGAGATAAAGAGAGAACGAGAGACGGATAGAGGGGGAGAGAGAAGAGAAGGGTAAAAGAGAGGAGGAATAGATTGTGTTGGAGAAAGAGAGAAAGTGTAAGCGAGAGTGGGAAGGAGTAATAAAGAGAGGGAGGGAGATAGAGGGGGCAGAGAGAGACATTACATGCCATTTATTTAGCTGACACTTGTCCAAAGCGACTTGGTGCATTGTACCATGAAGAAACAACCCAGAAAGTGCAAGAATCATTGCACAAGAATCATTAATAAAATAAGAAAACTACTTCAAGTGCTGCATACATAAGAACAATTGATTATTATACCAAAAAAGAAATCATTGGCCAAGATGAGCTTCCACTCTGTGACAGAAGATGGGTCGGGTTCAGCTGTCCTGATGTCAGTGGGGAGCTCGTTCCACCATTGTGGAGCCAGGACAGCAAACAATCTAGATTTAGTTGAGCGGCAGCAGGGGCCGTCGTGTAGTGAGGGGAAAAGCAAGACGTTTTATAGTCACAGAGCGGGGTGGACGGGCTGGGGTGCATGGTTTGACCATGTTCTGGATGTCGGATGGGCCGGAGCCATTCCCAGCATGATAGGCAAGTACCAGTGACTTGAATCGGAGCAGCCACAGGCAGCCAGCCCATGGTGCGGAGGAGAGGTGTAGTGTGGGTATAGGTTAAAGTCCAGCCGAGGATGAATTGGCACATGCATTCAGACCAGCCAGAAGAGACTTGCAGTAGTCTAGACGCGAGATGACGAAGAGCCTGGACCAAAACCTGGGAGGTGTTCTGCGTGAGGAACAGACGTATCCTCCCGATGTTTCACAGTATGAATCTGCAGGAGTGGGTGGACGCAGCGATGTCATCCAGTGTCACGAACAGGTACCTTGCCGTCCGAGATGTGAGGCACCACAGAGTTGTCAATAGAGAGTGAGAGGAAGAGAGCTAGAACCAGAGAGATGGATTGATGGACATAGAGATAGAGATAGAGAGAGGGAGACAGAGAGAGAGAGAGAACGAGAGCGATGGATAGGCCGATATAAAGAGAGGGGGAGTGAGAGGGATGGAAAGAGAGAGGAGGTAGAGGGAGAGAGAAAGAGAGGGAAAGTGAGAGAGAGAGCGAGAGAGAATGTTAGAGAGAGAGAGAGAGAGAGAGAGAGAGAGAGAGAGAGAGAGAGAGAGAGGGGGCTGGGCTAGGCCAGGGGGAATGGGGCCAGCAGGAGTCCTGGGTAGGTGGGTCGGGCCAGTGAGTCATTAGTCATGAGCTGAAATGAAGCTGAGAGGACAGGGGCCTCTCCCCTCCCAGTGTGGAACAGGGCTTGGGCTGCACGTTATATATTATGCTGAAGTTGATGTTGCTGCACTACATTTCATAGGATCATAGGAGAGGATTCTGCATATGTCTCTGAAAAGCAGATATTCTGTCTAGAAAAGAGTGTATCGATCTATTCAATTTTAGATTCACTATATCTTTGTTGGCGATTTGCTTTTGTCCTAATGCAATGTTCTTAATGTTGGAAAATAAAATGATGCACAGGAATGTTGAATAGAGGTGAGCTCAGTAATCACTGGTTGCAGTGGCATGAGGTATACGATGCAGATATCCTAGTGTACTAATGCTTACACATATGCAAACACATCCAACACCGACATATACTATTGTGCACCTTAAGACAAAGCACAACAGACATATTACACAACCAAGTTAATTTATGTGACAATAGGTAGCATTTGAATTAGGGAGCATATGCATATTTGTGAGAGAGTCATGGGTGAAATTTATTCAAAGTGCACTTTGACTAATTAAGAAATATTGTTAGCTTCCCTCAACAATGCTTCAATAAATACAAAATGGCTTCTAAGATCACATCCTTATTGAACCACACCTTGGGGCAGCTGTTCGATTAGCCTCTAGCATTTCAGCTATAGTTCATTTGTAAACACATGAGAAGTCTTAGCGTTGTAATGCAATTTAAAACTAATTTAAAACTTTTGACCTTTTTCATAATTATCTGCTAATCTAGTAATTAGGGTAAATAAGTGGTAATGTTTCGTTCAGGCATGGGTCACCATTAGGTGTAATAGGCACTTGTTCATTAACTTAAGAAAAAAAGTCGTGTTTACCCACTGCCGTACGGAAAGTACCTAAAAACATGCAACACACAAAAACACAGCGATCTCAACAGGGCCTTGGGTAAGTGTGATGGTGGTGGTGGTGGTGAGGATGTGGGTGGGATCTGGGGGAGTGTTGGTGCTCGCTGTCCTGGCTGAAGCAGGAGCACATGGCCAGGGATGAGTGGAGAGGGGAGGTCAGACAGAAAGCCACATGGCTCTGAACTCCTGAGGCAGACACTTCACATTCTGACCCAACAGCTCTGGCTGGCTTCCAGACACATCCACGACCAAGCTGAGAGGAGTACCAAGGATGCCCATATGCCCATATGCCCACGCACACACACAAATAATTACGCATGTTTTCACACACACACACACACACACACACACACACACACACACACACACACACACACACACACACACACACACACACACACACTCTCTCTCTCTCTGACTCTCTCTCTCTCTCTCTCTCTCTCTCTCTCTCTCTCTCTCTCTCACACACACACACACACACACACGCACACAAAGTAGCACTATACATACACATGCAAACATAAACTCCTTCCAAACACCCACACACACACAAATACACACATACATATGCACAAATACACACACACACATAAATGAACACACACACACACACATGCAGTCTACCTTTACTCCACCGTATGTTCTTCAATGGCGGACACTCCCAAGTCACTGGTCGCTAAACCCTGGCTCAACATCTGTGTCTCTTTCAGATCTGTCAGCCAACACTGTGTGCTGAACACAGCTTGGCAAAAACACACACACACACACACACACACACACACACACACACACACACACACACATAGCATTCCCTGCATACATGCACACATAAATACAGCCCCCCCTCCTCCCTGCACGCACACATTCTTGTATAAACACACACAATCCCTTATCTAGAAGAGGGATTGTGTGTGTGTGTGTGTATACAATAATACACACACACAATCCCCCAATCCACATTCACACAAACACTTACATAAATGCACACACTCACACACACCAAAAACACTTTCACAAACACAAACACAAACAAATACATAGCCCCCACACACACATCCCACAAACACACTTTCACAAACATTCTCACACTAACCAAGCACACACATTCACAGACACGCTGTCACAAACACGCACACACACCCAACACAAAAAAAACACACACACATACCCCCCCTTCCCCCACACACACAAACACACACACACATACACATACACACACACCCCACGCACCAGACACACTCAGTACCCCCGCTGTGTGTGCTATGTGAGATGCTGGGTGTTGCGCTCCCCAGCAGATAATGACCACCCTGAGAGAGATCAGAGAGCTGCTGGAGAGCACTCGGCGGGCCCCTCATCCTGGGTGGGGGGGTGGGGGGGTGGGGGGGGCCGGGGCCCACACAGTTGACATTGCTGTGTCATCGTCGTAACCCGGGTGAAAGAAAAGATGTCGTCGGTTGAAGGGGTGGTGGGGAGTCACTTGAAAATCAACTCTGAAGTATAATCATAACGCTGGTTTACATACTGAGGAAGGATGCTTCAGAGTGGACCATAGATGACATTAGAAACGCTTAAAGCGATGAACACTTTTGCATTAGGGTTATGTATTGCTTCTGCATGCAATACTAAACGGTTTCCTCTATCCTTGCCCGAGGGCGAATATTTATTTTTCTTCACGGCGCGTTTACATTAGGACAATGTCACACAATGACATAATGGTACACACTGTCATAGTTCAGTAGCTCCAGCTGGGTAATAAAAGGTAAAGCTAACAGGATGTTACTCAACCGAATGGTGCAAATAAATTAGTTTTTCATAGAGCATATTGTCATCCATTAAAAGTTTCCCTGGCTAATTTGAGAATCAATTAAATTCCTGAGAGGCCAGACAAACTATTTGCCAGCTAACTCGGCAAACATAGCACCACTCACATAAACCATTATTATTATTTTCTTTCTCATAACCAATGTACCCGCAATCTAGACACCTAAATAATCTCAGAAGATAAATGCTAAATAGAATACCAAGGCAGAATAAAAAAATATAAATAAATCTTTGCGCTTTCCCCTACTTAAGTTACCCCCCCCCCCCCCCCCCCCCCCCCCCCCCCCCCCCCCACCACCACACACACACACACACACACACACACACCTTTTCCAGAAGTTGCTGCTCGCAGGGAAAAATGTGTTGATGAATGAAGCTCTCATACAAAGTGAGTTGCTGACAGCTCTGGAGACCTTGGGACCAATTCATTTGCAGCGCAAGTGCGTTACGTTGAGATCAGTCCTCCCTCAGATGTCCCAGAAGCCTGTAAGCTTTGAAATAGTCTCAGGCTCTGGGAAGAAGAAGAAACATTTTTTTGCAGCGCTCTTCAAATGAATCACTATTTTAGCGGGAGAAGCACTCGGCAACGGCAACTGCCGCAGAGATCCAGCGGAGAGAGAGAGAGAGAGAGAGAGAGAGGAGAGAGAGAGAGAGAGAGAGAGAGAGAGAGAGAGAGAGAGAGAGAGAGAGAGAGGGGGGGGGTTCGTTACTCAAAGGATTCGCATTTCATTGAAGATCCAGTTTATTTTATAATCTGATTTCTATCTTCTTCTTGGTGCAGCTGTGCAATAAATGGCTTCAAAATGCTGTTTGTCTGTCAACGTGCGTGTTCGGCCTATAATGTAGGGGGAAGTCAAGGCAAACAAAGGGCAGGCCTAATGACGCCATTCTGTTGCGTGTTAGAGGTTGCTCAGGACGGAATTATCATTAAGATCTAGTGTTATAAAGGGAATAGCGCCTATTAGACATTAACTATATATATTTTTAATAGCCTTTGAAATGTTATAACTATGGGGAGGAAGCATCAATTCAAAATAAAAGTTGTTGTAGCCAGTTATTTTTCTCCCATAATGCCAGAAAGCCAGAGCTTCTGGCCAGAACGTGGCCATTGATTAGAGTGCTGTAGTATGTATGATCCTCTATGTGATGTAGATTAAACACTGGTGGAGCGCTTACTTTTAAAAAGAGAACGAAAAACAGGCGGTAGAGTCCACCTTATCCTCTGGGCCACTGACCTGCACCCTCCCCCTTCCTTTCTACCCACAATACATTGCAAAGGCTCTACAGACGCACTTTGCTGCACTCCCTGCTGGGACTTCCATTAGATGTAACAGGGGTACAATGGATCACTTTTCCCCATGCTTTTTTGAAAATGCAGGATGAGGATTATGTAATGCTATTTAAGGTCAGCTTGATGCATTACAAGGGTAAACGTAGACTAACCACTGGGATTTTTAAACACACACTCGGTAGGAGACCTGACTCGCAGCCTAAGGCCATGTTTTTCACCACACCTCGGTATAAAGGGTTCAATGTATAATTTATACAATTAAGCCTTTCTCCACTTTTAATCTTGCTACCGTGAACAATTGATTATGAATTAGTTCCCTGTTTGAAGAGAGCAGAATATCCCAGTATTAACCCTAGGGAGATGTTCAAAATGAAGTTAAATTCTGTGGTTTAAGGTGGCTTATGAAATATCACAGGCTATGCAGTCTACCTTTGGTGGTTAGGTCTACATTATGTTTTAGTTTTCATTCAAGGAATGCTAGCTCACCCTGAATGCATAGCATAATAATGACAAAACGCCAATACCTCACAGTGTTAGCCGCCACAGCAGCTTGTATTTCATATTCAGAGCTATTTGTTTTGCTAATCCATATGTTTGCTCATCCATATGTTTCGGTGTTTCTACCCAGACCAAGAGGTTCGCAAAGCCTTAAGCTTAAGCTTTGATTGCATCCTGATTTGTATTTAGGTAGAATTTCTCTCTTAATATTGCTTAAAAAAAATACAATTCAGTATTCATTTTGCCCAAACCCTCCTATTTTCTCAAGTTGGGCACAGGGTTCCTTGATGCGTGAGGTGAACTCAAATTAGCATGTTCAAATTAGCATGTTCAAATGAGCATCAGGTGGCTACATTAGAAACAGGGAGAGGAAGAAACATATTTTTCATCCATTTCTGTTCATTAGGATAGAATAGCTGGCAGTAGTGGTTGATATGATCACTGCTGGTTTCAGTGCTCAGTCAGATTGCGCTTCACGCATTCACAAGCAACGTCAGGACTACAATTGCTGGATTTCCTTCTTACATACAATTATTCCATTATTCTCATTTCATCCCTCAATTTATTTTAAATGGCATCATTTTACCTAACCATTATTCCAGTCTTTATCTTTCTGTAAAACCCTTGTAGTTCGGCAATAAGGACTGCAGTAGTTGTGCAGTTCTAATGTTTGTGTGTCCCTGGAGGGAGGGATCACCTCTTCTGTCCATGTGCTCCTTCTCAAGGGTTCTTCCCTCTGGGCTTCATGGTTAAGTTGACCTGCCCTTTAGGGCTTAGGGTTAAGGGGCCTGTGTCATAATGTGGCCAGTGAAGCTATTGGATACTGTGATTTAGGGCTATACAAATACATTTCACTTGACATGACTTGATCATTTTTACATAGGCTACCTAATCTTGTGGATTTTTGATATGGTGCCCTACATCATTTTCTAATTCAGTAAACTGAATTCAACTCAATTGGAAACTATTATAAACATTGGTAAACATATAGAACTTACGCATATAAATCCATTGACAATTAAGTAAAAAAAGTGACCAAACATTGTTGAAAACAATGAGCAAATTATAATCAACTGTGATAACAGCCTTTCTACTCTCACCTGTTTCAACATTAACATCCACTATTTTAAGATGCTTTCCTCCCATCATTTCAGAATGGTTTCATAGTCACATTGCTTGGTGTCAATAGGGTTCACACAAAGCAGTGTTATAAAGTTTTGCACCCTTCAAAACAAATTATGGCAAATTATGTTTATTTTAATGAATGATGACTTGGAAGAGCTTCTTCTGTTTTTAACCATTAAAGGTCAACATCAAGATCCCTCTGTCTGAATGAACACGGCGGATAAGAGATGAGGAGAAGAGTCACTGTGGGCTCATTGTTATGTAAATGTCCACTTACGTGTGTGAAAAACACACACCTGTCCATGTTTTATAACTTAGCTAAGCCGAGTCTGTGTACCTTTATTCAATCCTATATTGGCGATACATAGGCATAGTCATATCAGTATCGCAGAGGTACAAAAGTAAAGCAATTTTAATGACGTTAAAAAAACAAACACCAAATTGACATTATTAACATGCAAAACAAGCTGTATTTTTTGACAGAGGTCGAAGTTCAGCGGGAGCTTCTGTTAGCTCTGTTCTTGCTGAACCCAACAGCCGTTCGTGATATTAAGAACAAGTAAGGCTTTTTTTGAAATAGTGTAATATTGATGAAGCTTTACTGTAACAAGCAGGGTTGTGAAAGATCATTTTACAAGCCACCAGAAGAAGAAAGGAACAGTAATATGACTACCAAAGAGTCCATTATCTATTACAGTAACTATAAAAAAAAAATGAAAAGACTGTAATGAGATTCTAGGTTACATTCAAAATATATATATAGATATTGTTGTAATACTGTAACATAGGTTTTTTGGGTACACAGAAACAGAAACAAGTGTATGTGCACATTTGATAATATTGAATAATTATAATAATAATATGTGTGCTGTGATGTGATTGGCAGCTGCATAAGGCAGTAAAGGAACTGTCCGTACTATTTAGTAACTTTTGTCGAGAGACACTTGTAGTAATGAACAGCTGTGGTCTTCCATCGTTTTTAAAACAGTTACAATCCCATAGAATATATAGAAAAAGATCCGTTCCAAATCTGGTAATTAGAATTTCAATCACAATAATAGAACAAAACTAGATAAAAAAAAGAAAATGTTACAATTGTACTGACGAGGTTTCGTGATATACGCTCAATCATTTCTGATAACATACTCAAGAAGACAAGAAGATAACACCACAAATTATATTCCCTTCGGATTGATGATTCAGATTTGTTCCAATGCCCTTGGTGTTATGTCAAGTAAAATAATAAAGCAGAAAGAAAGACAATAAGTTAATAATCAACCTCTGTACACATATTACATCATATTTAATGGGCGGATTTCAATATATAAAATGCAAATAGGATCTGCTTCAATTGAAAACTAGTATTGGCTTAATATCCAAACCCTGTATTGTTTGTGTGCTACGGTACACGCGACAGAGAGACAAAAGCGTTTACCTCTTTTTTTTCTTCTTCATATTCATTTTCATTCTCTTAACATACATATAAACATGACCATAGAATTACATTTACAAAAAAAAAGCAAAAAAGCAAGAAAACAAAAAAAGAAGTTTTGTATGGTCATAATAATAACCAAAAAATAAAACACTCCACACATACACTACAATGTACAGTATACAGAATGTATATATACAGTATTTAGTAAGGGCCATTCTCTTATAAATTGATAGGGCGGAGGTGGGGGGTGGGTGATAGGGCGCTTATGACGGGGCCTTATAAAACCAGGACGGCAGTGCAGTCGGCAGTTACACATTCCAGATCACATTTCAGACCAATTTGTGCTCCGATAATGTCTTCCTTCCACCCCCACGATTTCCTCATCCTGTTGAAGAGAAGGAGGAGATGGAGGAGGAGGGTGGTGCCTGGGAGTCTGGTGTTGTACCTCCTCCATTCCTCTATCCCTCCATCCCTCCATCCCTCCATCCCTCCGTCCCTCCATCCCTCCGTCCCTCCATCCCTCCATCCCTCCGTCCCTCCATCCCTCCGTCCCTCCATCCCTCCGTCCCTCCATCCCTCCGTCCCTCCATCCCTCCGTCCCTCCATCCCTCCTCCAATTGTGTCATGGCTTCCTCACGCCGGGGCCTGGGCGGGCGCTTTGATCTCTGTGGATACCCTCTTGTCCTTGTTTCCGGCGTACTCGCCAATGAAAGAGCCGTCCTCATTGAACTGGACCTCCTGGTCGCCGTAGTCCACCAGGCTGTCCCCGCTCCCCCCCCCCGCCATCTGGCCACTCAGCGAGCGCTGGCTGCCCTTCAGCGGCTTCTCGTCGTTGTCACTGCGTCATGCGCGCACACACACACACACACACACACACACACACACACACACACACACACACACACACACACACCCATGGGCACACACGCACGCACAGATGCACCCATAAACGCAGACACGTAAAGATGTATAAAGGTACACACACACACACACACACACACACACACACACACACAGAGGGGAGGGATTGGAGATTAGAAATAACCTTGTTTCATTCATGGCTTCAATCTGTGTCTGCTTGGCTGTCACAGGGTGTGTGCATGGGAGTGTGTGCGTGTGTGTGTGTGTGTGTGTGTGTGTGTGTGTGTGTGTGTGTGTGTGTGTGTGTGCACAGGTATGTGAGGCTACAGGCTGGAACTGCTGAAGTCTCCATACCGCAGTAATTGGCATTAGCATTCACCTCTTGCTGACCGGTGTAGAATAATCACACAAACGCACCGGGCGAGACATTTGTAATTTGTTAACACCCTTTGTTCCTCGATTAGGGCTGACAAAGGGACATTCTGGGAGGGGAACAGCGGGGGTGTGGGGGGAAGAGGAAACGGGAGAAGGGAATGAAGGAAAGGGAAGGAATAAGGTAAGGTAAGGAAGAGGATAATAGGGCAGCGACATTAACCAGGATACGGATGCTAACCCCTGCTCCTATCAGAAGTGCAGCCAAACAATGTGAAATACACTGAGAAATGGCAGCTAGGGGTTATTATGAGGTTAACTGTAATAGTCAGGTGATGGAGATGTGAGTCGTTATAATGCACAGACTGGGTTTCAGTGACAGGGGTGTGAGACCACGCCAGTGCCATCATATCGGATGGCATACTAATAATAGTTACAGGCAATTGGAGGTTTCATAGCAGTAAGCCTGACACACCGTAACGAGGGTTATTATCAGAATTGTATCAGCTCCTGTTTATGGGGAATATAAAGGGGGTTATCATTAAAAGTAAAAAAAAATCCAATGGGGAAAAGAAAAGTCTTTCAGATCACATTTTAAATTCCCGGTCAAACAGCTACCCGGGTAGCAGTGCAGCCAATTCTGAAAGATTATTATATAGAGATTTGTAGTGTCTGCATTTTTCACCCCCCACACCGATTGGGAGGAACACACAGGGAGTCATACAGGCAGGCAGTTATGAATTGAACCACTAAAGGATTAATGAAACGTGACCACATATTACTGCCCCAGAGATGAGCTGCTTTCAATTACACTGATTGGTTTCCGCCTCCTGCTGGTCACTGGCCAGCTTCACGTTTAGCTCAATTCCCCAACAAGCAGCAGCAGCAACTGAACCCAAGAAAGATACACTAATAATACAATCATAGCATTCCTCTCAGGTGCCGGCCATCTAGCTAACTAGTTAGCAAAATTGAAGAATTGACCATAGCAACCTCGGCTTACGCTGCACATATTAAACACAAATGCCTCTATTTGTATAGCAGGGCCGGTAATCGTTAGGGAGCACAGTGACGCTTATTGGTTAAACAGCAAAGGCTTATTGGGGAATTCCAGTTGCTGTTTATACAGCGTGCGTTTTATCGGGGCTAACTCAAATGTCACGTGTGTAACGTTCGGAGGCGGGGATCGCGTAGGTACGGTTTTCTTTTTTAATGAGGACCAGTAAGGACAGAATGAAAGAGAGAGAGAGAGAGAGAGAGAGAGAGAGAGAGAGAGAGAGAGAGAGAGAGAGAGAGAGAGAGAGAGAGAGAGAGAGAGAGAGAGAGAGAGAGAGAGAGAGGGAGAGAGAGGTTGCAACAACCGTTAGCATATCACAAAGTGATTCTATTATGCTCAAATGAGAGCGCTGTGGTTAAATACCCGCTCCGAGGTAGTTAGCGCTCACCTGTATTCACAAAATGTGTCATCATTCATGCCCTGGGACTCCACGTCTGGATGAAGGTCTTCTTTCTCCTTTACTGCTCGTGAAGAAAAAAAGAAAAGCATAATATGAGATTTTGTTTTTCGGTTTCCCGCAAGAGCTTCTGTAAAGACTTCAACCCTGTAAGGAGGACTACAAGATAGTAGATCATCGTGTCGCCTTCGCGTCGCAGAGTAATTTAAATGTATTCCCTGAGCCTGACTGCAGTTCAATTTTGTTAAAGAGGAACAAAAGGTTTCCCAGGGGCCCGGCAAAGAGCAAAAATGGCTGAGAGCGAGGGGCCTTCCCCAAATCCGAAGAAATAATGACAGTGTTTTGGTAATGTTCTCAAACGCTGAATAAAAAAAATTAACAAATGAGAGAGAGACAGGAAAAAATTGCTATGGAGGCTATCAAGGCAAGGGTGAAATAAAAGCCTAATAAGAGGGATGGACAAAAAACAATGAGAAAGAAAACAGAGGTGTGTGTGTTTTTTTATTTCCTCCTTTTCTGCTGACGAGTTTAGGGAGGGCTGGCCAGGCAACCAGCTGATGGCCATTAGCAGTGAATGATAAAGCTGGTAAGGGCTCTCCTGTCCCCAATAAAAAGAATAACATTAACATACCACAATGCTTATGTCATCATTGCCGACCAGGCTGCCCCTGAGTAGCATTAGCATATCCTCAGCATATAGGCATACTTTTCTTTGTGTGTGTATGCTCTTGTCTCAAAAATAAAAGGCTGTCTAAGTGATACAGAACTCCAATGGTGGGAACAGATTTGAATATTTACTAGTGTCACAAGCAAAAACATTTAAGATTTTTTGAATTGCAATCAAAATGGTCTTTAGGTGGATTCCTGTTGGTACTAAATACCATTCCTTCTCATGTATTCCTGTAATAGCATTTGCAATGATCTGTAATTACTTTCATAGCAGAAAACACCAAAATGGAAATATAATGATGCTTAGACCATCAATTAGTCAGCATTCAGGGAGCTGTTTGTGTGTGTGTGTGTGTGTGTGTGTAAGGTTGCACATGTTTGTGAGTTTGTGCATTTCTGTGTGTCTGTTTCTGTGTGTCTTTACATGTGTATTCATGTACAGGGTGCATGCATGTGCACTCGTGTGTGTGTGTGTGTGTGTGTGTGTGTGCGTGTGTGTGTATATGTGTGTGTGTGTGTGTGTGTGCATGTGTATGTGTATGCATGTTTGCTTGTGTGTGTGTGTGTGTGTGTGTGTGTGTGTGTGTGCAGTTCTGTGACTTTATACCTACCGGAATACTTCCCTCCTTTATTTCTGTTGACAAAGCAGGCGATGAGCAGGATGAGTGTGAGCAGAGCGATAGTGGACATGAGGCCGATAAACCATCCCTGTGTGGATATTCCTTCGTGGGCATTGGCTAGACCTGCAGAGAACAATGACAATGGGTGACTTTGACTTGCCTCCGCCTTTTCATCGGTACACTTTGATTGTGCGTTTGGATATACAAAGCCCTATCAGATGCAGGCGGAGCCGGAGGGGAGTGGAGTGTGGCTGTGTGTGTGTGTGTGTGTATGTGTGTGTGGGGGGGGGGGTTGTGTTTGTTTGGGCGTGTGAGTGTGTGGGTTGGGGTGGTTGCCGCAGTGGAAACGTTCCAATATTAATATTAAACAGCTAATCCCCTTGTCTAATTAATCAAGCGCGGTAAAAGCCATTGAAATGAAATTCCTCACGGCGAGTCCACACACCGCGGCTCAAATCAAACAGTATTGGCGCCAGGAAGAGAAAAAAAAGAAAAAGAAGCCACACCAGCACCTTAAGTCATCTTCAAGGGCACGCCTGCACTCTACTCGATGAGCCATTGACTCGTCCCGCAGATTTTTGTCAGTTTGTTGTTTTGTTTTGGATGATGCTTTTGGGAGCTCTCTCGCACCCCCATCTCACCTTTAGCCCCCCCCCGTTTCCGGCTAACAGCGACAGAAATAATAACAGTTGCATAGCCTATCAACCTTGTCTGTTCTGACATAGCAGCCAAGCCCCCCCCCCCCCGACACCTGCCACTTGTACTGTCCTTTCTGAACCCCCCCCCGCCCCTTCACTGACGCGGGACGAACTTCTCCACTTAACTAAAGAAAAGTCGATATCAGGGGATATAACTCAAGAGAACGCAAACAACTAGCAGTGTTTAGTGTGCATCTAAAGAACTATTACACATATATTAGGGTAATATTAGGGTGATGTGATTAATATGAGGTTTGTCTCTATGTCGTATTTCCAATAAAAACCTGAATCCTTGTGGACCCGATTGCAGGGCTGTAGTTGATATTTGCAGACATTTCAGGAGCAGATAATATAGACGAGGCAGGGACTGACAGAGTTGAAAGGAGATGAGAACAGAAATGTTGGAGTAGAGGCTATGTAAGGTTAATGGTGTGACAAGGACATATATAAAAGCAGTATTCATCATTTCTTCACTTCTGCTGTCCCAGTTGTTCATTATCAAAAGTAAAGAAATTGAAATGTAAAGGCAGGTGAAGGCTGTGAATTAAAATGAAATAAAAAGGACAAGAATAATTTGAAAGAAATAATGCTAGATACATAATTATGTTATGTATACGTCTTTTATAATATATGTCATAGTCCTTGGGGATATTTCATTAGATTATCTTTTTCTATGGAAAATATCATCCATCCTATCCATATACCAAAGTATGCAGGATATTAAACAACATGAGAAAATGTTTGTGTCCGTGGTCACAGCTGTCCGAGCTGATCAAATAAGCACAATTCCACTTCATTTTCCTACGGCAAACATGCAAATCCCCTCAGTCTGTCCTCAGCTGAAGTGCACGTATTTGCCCAGGTGATAATTCAGCAACGCAAGGACAAACACCTGGCTCCGTGCGCCCTATTCCAATGAATGCGCATGACATCGCCGCAACTAATCTTGATGGATTAGGCCGCTGCTATGGTAATACCCATTGTTGTTGCTGTTGGTGTACAAGCAACTTCCAATGAACAAAAAAAAAAGAATAGGTCTCGCAGTCCCCGGCCTGAAAAAAAAAAAATATCCTAAAGGCTGATCGTCAGCCACGCGACACTCTGTCACCGCCATCTTAATCCTACCATTACACGCAGCTGCTCCCACAGCAGGGATTGGCTGGCCTAAAAGCCACCCCCCCCCCCCCCCCCACACACACACACACACACACTCTCCACTCTCTCTCAAAGTCACAAGCATCTTTTTAGGGGGTTTGTGGTTGTTTTTGTTTGTGTGTTGTTGTTTTTTTTACCAGGGACAAAAGATATTGCAATCCCCGCCGCCTCTCAACAGCCTCCACTTATCCACTTATCTCAGTGTTCAGAAATCCCTTCCTCCCAGCGAGAGCTTCCACACCTCCCCAGCCTCTGTTCACAAGGACACCTGTTGGTGGTTCCTTGTTAAATTGAACTTCAGTGTTGTCTTGTTTGATGTTCGTCGAGTTCACACCCGCTCTAGGAAGGAGGGACATTTTATCCGCATGGTTACGACCCACGCCAACTTTGCGCTACTTCTTTTCAAAGCTAGTACTGTCGGTGGCATAGACTGGCAAAAACATAGGATTTTACACCTGTTTTCTCTAAATGATAATCTTATTGAGTAACAGTGACAAAATGGCATAGATGATGTTAGAGATCCTATAATACATATTGCCAAGTTTATAACAAGAAAGAAAATATTTTGGGTTTACTTTCCCTTTAACTTGATGTAGCAAAGGAGTAAGTGAAACTCCTCCTGAAATGAAGGACTGGTCTTGTGGTTATCTTGGAGAGAACAAAATGCTTTTTATTCCGACCCATTGGCATCCTCTCCCTTATTAATAGCTGGCCAGTGGTACTGTTCCAACATGTTTTAAACACGCAGTCAAGCCCCTCCTTAATGAACCAAACCTAGACCCCTCCATTCTCAACAATGTCAGACCCATATCTAAATTACAATTTATATCAGAAATGATTGAAATGGTTGTTCTGTCACAGCTTATGTTATGTCTGAATTACAATAACACACTTCAGAAATGTAAATCTGGTTTCAGGGCCCTCCATAGTACAAAATCTGCCCTGCCTAAAGTATCAAAATACCTGCCTCTTGCTACTGATTCTGGAGATCTTTCTATTAGACCTCACTGCTGCCTTCAACACTGTTGACAGTGCATTGCTAATTGACGGCCTCAAGAATGGAGTCGGTATTGGTGGCAGAGCTTTGGTCTGGCTCACCTCATATCTGAATAACTGTCAATATAGGCCCTTTCTCTCCACCCTCAGACAATATTTCCTGGGGGGTCCCTCAAGGTTCTATTCTAGGACCAATTATTTATTCCATTTACATGTGCCTTGAGGACATACTGCTGGATGGCTCAAAACTTTCTTCAATTAAATAATAACAAATCTGAAATGGTTTTATTTCCACAAACACAATTAAAACCTGAGCCAGCTAGCTACCTACATCAAACCCTCTGCCAAAAATCTTGGATTTAGTCTTCCATGTCACGCTTACAACTAGTCCAAATGCTGCTGCCAGGCCTCTGGCTGGCTCCAGGAAGAGGGACCACGTCACCCCTGTTCCATCACTGGTGCCCCATATGCTTCAGAACACATTTGACAATTCTACTGTTTGGCTTTCAAAGCCTTGCATGGGCTGGCACCTACTTATTTGTCAGAGATTATCTGCACTCCTGCGACCCCCGTGGTCCACAGGTCATCTGACCAAAGCCTCTTTGTCATTCCTCGGTCTATATTGAAGTTCAACGGAGATCGTGCCTTTACAGTTTCAGTCCCTAGATTAGGGAACAACCTTCCCTACTCACTCAGGTCTGCCCCCTCCATCAACACTTTTAAATCAAGGTTAAAAACAAATTTATACTCTAATACTTGAATTCTATTGACTGCTCTATGGGTAGAAGTGTGTGTGCGTTTCTGTGTGTGTCTGTGTGTGTGTGTGTGTGTGTGTGTGTGTGTGTGTTTGTGTGTGTGTCTCTCTCTGTGTGTGCGTGTGTGTCTAAATGTGTTGTTGCCCTGTTTCGGCTTCTATGTACTCTTATTCATTGTATCTGATGTGTTTTGTTTCTTTCACTGTGTGCCCACTGTGTGGCATCTAACTGTACAGCACTTTGGTAAACTACGGTCTTTTTAAGATGTGCTCTACAAATAAACTTGATTAGTTTGGAAAATATCTCCATGTAAGATAAATCTTTTGATACAAGGCTAAATACAAGATAGATTTCGTCTGGTATTTGTTGGGTCATTATGATTGTCTGTGGTGTTATGGCCTAAATGTGTTCTCCTCTTAGGGCTGCACATTCATATTACTAATGAACATTTCCTTTTGGAAATAAAACCAAAATATCATTAAGTAGGAATAAATATTGTTCATTATTCTTTATATTGACAACAATGCCCCAGCTTTATACCAAGAAAAATACATTAGTACCTATTACCTGTCAAAGGCTGCAGTGCCTATTAGGTTGAATTGGATTTGCAAGCTACTTTTTCTCCTGTCCGTGTGTGTTTCATATTCGTATGGATCGAGCGGGTTTGGCTGTGGGGGACAATTTATGTGCTTGAAGGTGAGGAGGAGGGCTGATGGAGGGTCTAAAATAATGGACTAATCTTGTTGGCTTTCCACTTGGATTACACTGCTGTCAACTATTTACTAGTGAGTGCTAGCACGCATGCTAACTTTGCATCTAAATAACTAGCATTTTAATAAGTGACAACTGAGCACCAACAAGCTTAATAATAATAATAATAATAATGATAAAAACAAAATAATAATTATTATTATTATAATAATAATAAACAAGCAAACCATCCATCAATTCTGTGTGGAAAGTTTCTAAAGTTAAAGTTTCTTGTGTCATTCGTACATTCTAGACACGATGTGCTAAAAAGAGTCTTTAGAGAGGACAGACTTCACCCCGGCCCTTTAAAACACACACACCTGCCGTTTAAGATCGTCACCGAAACAACTCTCAGCGGGGTTCACAAGAAGGTGAATCACTGTTGAATTTACATGTAAAGTAGTACATGTCAACACCTTGACAGTGTACTCAAACACACATACACACACACACACACACACACACACACACACACATACACACACACACACGCACGCACACACATGCAGGCATACATGCATGCACAAAACTGGCTGGCACGGGCTCACACTCCCCCTTGTGTACTTTTATTTTTAAGGCAGGCTACCTGACCCAAAACAGGCTGAACGTGGCTCTTTTTGAGTCCCAGCCACTGCAGTGAGTATCACTGTTCCTGTGGATACCTCTTGTACCGCATGCCTGTTCAGTATAAGTTTACAAAAAAGAAAAAAGTATAATAAATAGTACATTACACATTGTATTCTTTATTAAGCTGATTGTTTTTTCTTGATTATTTTCCTGGAGATTCACACTTTGCCATCCATAATTAGATTAGAGGGAGGATGACAGCATGGTTAGCCGGCATGGTATAGATGATCAGCTAAAGCATCATTTGTTTTTCCACGGCTTGACTCATGCATGTGAAAAAAAATAAATAAAGCACAGCCGACTGTTGCTAGGATATGAAAAGTCTATATACGAGTCACAAATGAGGCTAGATTAATAGGCTTTAGGTAATTGCGTAAATTGTAGTGTTGCCATTGTGCAAGAAGACGCAGACTCTGGCTGAAGGAGAGCTTGGCGTTGGGCTAATGAAAGTAGGCATGGAAGTGGTCTCTGTTGATGATGGGGGCAAACAGCAGACAAGGTCAATTATCCACAGATGACTGGTGTGTCTGAACCTTTATACAGGTTCACCCTTTGTGAAATTCAATGCGTCTGAGAGGTTCTGTCTGCGGTTGAGTCTGCTCAAACTGGGATTTATTTCTTTTCTTGTTTGCATTTTTAGTAGCCTGCTGCTCTACTTGGACTAAACCAACCTTGTCAAACATTAAATTCAACATTAAACTCGGGGGGCAGAGTTTTTGTTTTGTTTGAAAGCAAGTGGACGACGTTGTTATTGAACTGTCTGAGGGTGACCTGTTCGAGAATATTTTTGCTTTTGGTTGCGTAACCCTGTGTGTGAGCAGAGACCCATTACTGAAGTCAACAGGAGAAACCAAAGTGGAGGCTGGAGGGCAAACTCAAGAATTAGAAAATAAAAGAAAGGAAACAAAAGCAATGCTTGGCTGAGCACCATCACACTGCTTCCGTCCATACAGGAATACATACGGCTACACCCTGCCTTTCATAAAGAGGCACTCATGGACACTAAAGCATGATGAACATGTCCTCGCCTCATAAAACAGCGATATTAGAATAGGTATGACACATAGGACATTTTACCGTAATGCCGAAGCTACAATAAGTATATCCAGGAGCCTTTGCTATGCTAAACTCATGTGACACAGCTTTAAAAACACAGTGTGTTTCACTGGTGATGGCTTGTATTTAACAACACAGTATATAAATTTTTCATATTGTAAAGGCTATGTCAATGAAAGACCACCCAAGCACATTGCAAATGCTGCCTCTGCATGCTATTGTGATGGCACTACTTGGTAAATCCATGTGCATTTTCCCATTTTCCCTATTCTCTTCTTTGAGATCACTGACGCCAAATCCCACAACCCACTTGACTGGAATTTTTATCAACTTGGGGCACTGATAAGGAGACAAAAAAAAAGAAAATAAATTACATGTATTTGGAAATAAAATATTATATCCTTGAAGGCCTCTCATTAAGACCCCCTATCTGGCGACATGTTTATGATTACACAACTCAATATCAAATCCTCCAGTTTCCCCCGCTCAAAGCAATTTTCTTCACTGGCTGATTGTTCCATAGCTTACATTCTCAGGCCCAATCGATAAGCACTTGCCCCTTGAAGACAGTGACAAATGAAACACACTTCCACAGCCATATAAAATTGTTTATCCACAAAAACAAACCGATATGGAGATTTGAAAGAGCTTGGCTGCCCCCCGCATGTATGTACGTATATATATATATATATATATATATGTCCATGTTACTCGGACTCAATGACAGAGTCAAAGAATGACCTAGCCTTGTCTTCTGGGACAATTGAAGCTTAAAAATAAATAAATGCCGTATCCTTGTTTTGGATTCTCATAACTATCCTGCATTATCTGGCAGTTTTTTGTTTAACTTTTATTTTTTATTTTTTTTGCAGCACTTAAAAGTTATTGTTGCTCCCGTATTGATTGTCTGCTTTGATAGCCCCATTAAGAAGTCACTTGGGTCAAAGTGTCATCCTGGATGTCTGCGAATTTAAATGTGACCCTGCGAAAAGCAGGATAGTGTGGTAGTTAGGTTGTGACGACAGCCAGAGGAAAGGTTTTGGGTCGGAGTTCTAAAGGTCCACAGTCTGTAGGCCTCCTATCTGCTCATGAACGGATTTGTGCTGAGACAAAAATCGATGCAATCCCCTTGGAAGCTTTATTTTCCAAACGTATATATTCATGTCAGCATGCCTGTTTCATTCGTGGTAATTATTACAACGTTTTGTGACACTTTGATGAGAATGTATTGCTTATTTCACTGCACTAAATATCTGGTGGGATATGGTAATATTTGGTGGGACTTGGGGCCTAGTGTACTTCGACAAGCGGGCCACAGCGCCAAAACGTCAGGCTAACCCTGTGCTCAAAGGACTATAAATAAGGAAATAGTACTCACGCGCTTTCGCCGTGGTGCTGCTGTCTTCGGTGACAGTGGGCCCACAGCCCGCCGTGGTGCAGGAGCGCAGGTAGAACTTGTATCTGCTCACCGCTTCCAGGTCCTTCAGGGTCAACTTAGTGGTCGCGGGGTCACTGATGTTCACTGTCTGCAAGGGCCCCAACTCCTCGGTGTCGTTGACTAAAACGCACAGCGAAGACGTGGGATTAGACTAGTGACATCACTCCACGGAACAATGGGGCAAGAATATTCAAAGAGAATGTCCTTATAGGATATGAATGTCCACATAGGGTATGGTTGTCCTTATAAGGTATGGATATCCTTAAAGGGTCAGAATGTCTTCATAAGGCTAGAATGCCCTCATAAAGTAAGGATGTCCTCAGAATGCCAGAATATCCTCAGAAGGATTGTATGTCCTCATAAGACATGGATGCCCTCATAAGGTCAGGTTAGCTTCTCATGTCCAGATCGCCCATGTTTTCTCCTTGTGAGCAAGCTACGTAACATCCGGTTGTAAATTCCGTCCTGCTCTCGCCCACTAAAATGATATCCGGTTCCTGTATCCTGTATCCATGTGAACATTTTGGCATAAGGCCAGTATGCCCTGATTTTGTGGCGTACGGTTAATCGGGTTTAACGAAACAGTATGGGTGCTGCAGGTTGTTGAATTGACACAGTAGTGGAGTGACCCTCGAACAAAACATGAACTCCAATAAACCACAGTTTGCAGCTAAATTGATTCCCACCTCCCCTTTCCCCAAACTCCCTGGTGCTAAGTCTGGTTAATGGCATCACAAAAGGCCTCGCATTGAAACTTGCGAAGCGGGAACTCTGTGAAACCCCCCCCCCCCCCACACACATATTAAGGTAGGCGTCATTCGGGAAACATCTGCGGTGCGACATAGTGATTTCCGCAGTGTCGCTGGTGCTGTAGTGACAGCTGGCTGGTTTATCTGCAACATTTCACACATGACTTCCTTCGGTTCTACTTCAAAAAGGAAAAAAAGAAGAGGAGCACCACTTCAAAGAGTCCATCAGCCGCATGGCATCACCACGCCGCCACAATGACAATGTCCTCTCCTTAAACACTCCATGACGTTTGGCCCTCTCGTGCAGCTGCGGAATCAAACTCGATTAGCCAGGAAATGCGTCTCCGATTACTCATTAAGCTTCACCGTGGCTTGTGTTTCAGGATACTGAGTGAGTGGTGGGTGTGTGTGTGTGTGTCAATGTGTGTGTGTGTGTGTGTGTGTGTGTGTGTGTCTGTCTGTGTCTGTCTATCTGTCTGTCTCTGTGTGCGTGTATGTGTGTGCACACATGCACAGACTCCCACACATGGACGTAAACCAATGCAGGAATACGCACCCAATCGTACACACAAACACACACACATGCACACACACACACAGATACACTGTCAGCAAGAATTGTGGAGTGGCTGAATCCCCTAAGACGTTGAGCTCTGGTGAGTAACACTGCACTCTTTACAGGCTGTGACACCGCAGCCCTGGTCAGCACTGGTGCAAGCCAATGATGGTGACATATAGGCCAATCAGTACAGACCCCCCCCCACCCCCAGTGACATGTCTCCTCAACAGCCACTCTGACCCTTCGCTGATCCCCCCCCCCCCCCCCCCCCCCCACCGCAGCCCCATTAGAGCTCCCCAATGAGTTTCTTGTTCCAGCGGCACCACCAGCGGCACGGCAGGTTACACAATCAACCCAGAACCATAGATCTCCTGGCTCTGCTTCCCTTACAAGACGTACATCTCAAACAGGGCTGCTTTTGCTTTTTACATGAGCTCCAAGAGAAACCATCACTGTGCTCTCTGCTGAATGACTGAATAGTAAATGGAACCGAGTGTGAGTGCGTAGGATGTGTATAGGGACGTATAGGACAACGGTGACGTGACATGCCTTTGATGTGAGCGCAGATGTGGTTGATATTGGTTAATGGCAGTGGGCTGGGTGTGCAGGTACGTACTGAGCTGGTACTGGAGCTGGTAACCGGTGAGAATCCCATTAGGCTCCCGGGGAGGCGACCAGGCAAGGGAGATGGTGTGCTTCTGGACATCCATGACCCTGAACGCAGAGTTTTTCTCCGGGACTGAAACACACACACACACACACACACACACACACATGAAGGTCAAACACACAAACAGACACAGAGAGCAACCCAGTTTTCCTTAACTATTCTTAGATATGTTTTCGACTGCTTTCAGGGCGGGGTCAAATCAATACTCCCCCCAGGTTTACTCTTCCCCTCCCTCTCTATTCCCCATCTCTCTTCCTCCTCCTAACAACAACACAATCCCCCTCCCTCACCCTCTCACACCCCCCATCTTCCTAACAACCATATAAATGTCCTCCCTCACCCCTCTCCCCCCTCTTTGGTTCATAAGAACCAAACAATCCCCGGTCTCCTCCCTCACCCTTCTCCCCCCCCCATTTCTCTTCCCCTTCCTAACACCCACCCCATCCTCCTCCCTCATCGTTCTCCTGCTTTCTCCCCCATCTCTCCCCCCCCCCCCCCCCCCCCCCACCCACCACCCACCCTCCCATCAACCACACCCATCCTAACAACCACACCCCCCATCCTCACCTCCCTCCGGGGTTCTGA
>JACYXH010000586.1:252500-273510 GCA_026745465.1 Lota lota
CTTAAGCTGCACTCAGCAACAACGGGATAGTTTATTAAACTAGTCTATAGTAGCTAGCCTCGCAACACAAACACAGCTACTAAAAGAGCAGCCCTCTCACAGGTCATCGCCACCAGACACCCAGACGAACACATCAGAAATCCTGTGGCGACACACGTGGGAGTAACTAAACACAAGGGAATAGGGTGCGCTAGAAACACTGAAACGAAATACTACTGAGACTGATTCTGTTTCTACCACTGAACGTGGTGGCGGGGGTGTGGGCAGAGATAAGTGGTCAACACATGATGAGGGTCTAGCAAAGTGCTGGACGCCATGTTGGGCGTTCAGAATATAGCCAGCCAACAGAGGTCGGTTCAACGCCTTTCGCTCATAAAACCATGGAAGCTTGTATTTAGGTTAGGAAACAAATAAAGTTTTTCAATTTAAATATTTTGATTCCGTTGGTTTAGAACGTCAAATAAAGCTGTGTTCTGATTGAATGCGTTTCGCAAGGTCAACGAGGTGAGAGTTGAAATAGTTTGAACTTTTAGGGCAGATTCAAAATGGAGAACTCGAGCGTTTGGCGGTTGGTAGCGTCAACACTAGGTTGGGCTTCAGCCCTCGACTCAATAGGAATGCATTGGCGACGCTGGCAACGCCATCATGTGGTGACCTCTACAGTGCGATGAGCCCTAACCTGATGTGACCTCCTTGGGGCAATTCCAAAAGAAGGCTGGAGACGGAAGGATAATGAATGTTCTATAGAACTCAGTTAGGGAGATCATTCTGTTCATTATCATGGGAAACCACATAGCTATTCTACAGCGAATATAGTAGGCCTAGCGTTGACCCAGAATAGAGAACGGGCTTAAATAACATAAAAAACCTGCATATCTCTGATCAAAGCACAGACAAAATTAAGGAAAGAGAAGTAAGCAAACAGCAAGTGAAAAATATTCCATTTATTTTGTCATTTTAATTAATTTTGAAGGCCGCTGAAAAATACCAAAAATAATTAAATGAACATTTCAATAAGTATCAATAAGTAAAATCAGTAAATAACAAGGAATGAAAGCCAGTACTCACAGTCCTCTCCAGAGAAGCCGCTGATGATGCGGGGCTCCGGGGCCCATCCCTGGTGGTTCCTGGCGTGGATCTTGATCTCGTAGGGGACGAAGGTGGGCGTGTTCTTCACCACGAAGGAGTGTCTCTTCACCGTGTGTTCCTGCCAGTCTTCATCTAGGTCCTGCCGCCGGTAGCTCACCTTGTACTCCAAGCCCGGCCCGTTGTGCTCGATGGGAAGCAGTGGCTGATGGGTAAAAAAGAAGTATGAAGAAGAAGAATTACGAAGCTGTCCTTCTCAAGCTCATTCTCTATCTTTATCCTCTTCCCAGCCCTCAGTCTCCCCCCCATCTTTCTTTATGCCTATATCTTTCCTTCTGTCTCTCTATTTATGTCTCTGTTTCTTTCTGTTTTGTCCTAATTAATGTCTCTGTATTAATGTCTTTCTCTCTATTTGATTGTCTGTTTTGTCTATTCTGTCTTGCATTCTGTTCTCTTTCTTTCTGTCAATGTCTTGGTTTCTGTATCTCTATTAACGTCTTTCTTTCTATCTGATCTGTCTTAATTTCCGATACATACCACCATTTTTCTGATTATTATTGCAGTCATTTCAGTGTACTGTAAAAGACACTGCTCCATTCAGTGCCTCAACTTCCATGGGGATATTTTTACAAGCTAGCTCACTGAACTTCAATACCATTCAAATTCTAACAGTGGTTTTTCTGCAACTATCTCGTAAAATATGTAATGATCTGGTCCACACGCATCAGAGCCTGGATTCTGATGTGTGTGGAGGGAGGTGGAGAGGGTTGGAGACCTCTAAACGTGACAAAGAAAATGAGATACCATTATCCTCCGAAAAGCAAACCATTAATAGCGAGTGAATCCAGGGTGTCAGGTTAGCGTATAGCGCGACAGGGGCCGCAGACAGATAATAGGAGAGGGACAGATTAATCTTTTTCATCTTTTTTACAATAAGGCGGAATATACTCCAGTACGTAGAGGAAGGAAAATAATTTAGCTCCATTTCATGGCCACCCCTTTATTTTTCCAATCAAAGCGGTACAACGTGGCCTTTCATTCGAAGTGCTGCTACCAGAAATTGTCTCCACTGAAGGAGGTGGTAGAAGAATGGAGCACATCACAAGTGCGATAATTCAATTTCAAATGTACGCATTGATAATTGTGTGTTTGGCATTCATAGAAATGCACCTGATTCTGAGACGTCTGCAGACATAGCATTTGGGAATAATTCATCGGGACGGCCCACATCAGAGTCTTCAGCAGTGAAAGAGATATACACCGTATATATATATTTAATTATATCTACATATATATATATATCTATATCTATATATAGATATCTATATATAGACAGAGAGAGAGAGAGAGAGCACGAGAAAGAGCACTAGAGAGAGAGCGAGAGAGAGCAGTAGAGAGAGAGAGAGAGAGAGAGAGAGAGAGATCAAGCAGCCCAGACTTGCGTTCCTTACCTCCCAGTTGATATCCATTTCATGTGGCAAATGACCTTCGATTTTGATATTTTCAGGGTTTTTTTCAGGAGCTGTGGAGCAGAAGAAGAAGAAGAAGCAATATAGATTTCCGTCATCACCAACAGTTGTTAGGGGAAGAAATCTCCAGTGAAATGCACACACAGACCCACCCCGGTGAAATCAATTATGGAGCAAGTTGGAGTGTGTTTTGGAGTTCAGATAGTGCTCATTGTTGCTTAACCACTTGGTCGGCCTAGTGAACGTTATCGGGAGGATAGAAACAAACAATGAGAGCGGCCGAGGGAACAATGGGGAAAGAAAGAAAAGAACTGAGACTGAGAGCCACAGAGACACAAGGACAGACAGATAGAGATGCTTAGATACAGAGGCTGGAGAGATAAAGAAATACAGGGACCGACAGAAGGATAGACATAGAAGGAAAGAAAGACAGAAACAGACAGATAGTCAGGCACAGACAGTGAGAAACAGACAGACAAACAAAAAGACAGAGAGACAGAGGCAGACGGACAGACCGGCAATCCAAGTGGCAGACAGAGTGACGGACAGACCGAGAGACACAAAGACAGCAATGTAGACAAACAGACAGAGGGACGGGGTCCGACCTGCCGGGGGGGTCTTGTATCTTTCCGTATGTTCGCTGGGGCGGCCCCTCCCCACGGCGTTGAGGGCGGACACGCGGAAGCGGTAGTCCACGTCCCCGTGAAGCTTGAGCAGGGCCGATCCGTGGTTCCCCGGAACCCTCACCAGCTCCTTCCACTTTCCCGGCTCCCGCTGGACCTCCTCAAACTCGATAATGAACTCTGTAGCCGGGGGACAAGACACAGAGTTAGCTAGCTGTGTGTGTGTGTGTGTGTGTGTGTGTGTGTGAGTGTTTGTGTGTGTATGTGTGTGTGTGTGTGTTTAGGTGTGTGTGTGTGTCTGTGTGTGTGTGTGTTTAGGTGTGTGTGTGTGTGTTTCAGAGAGAGAGAGAGATTGAGCGAGAGAGAGAGAGAGAGAGAGACAGAGATAGAGATATAGTAGGAAAGAGCTAGAGGGACAGAGAGAGGGACAGAGAGAGACAGAGAGAGACAGAGTGAGAGTTAGTCTCCTGCCAAAAGCATATCTCATCCAGCTGCCAGCTGTGAGGTGAAACTCCTGAGATTCTGCTTTCTGCACGCTCTTTACTGGAGGAGTCGAGCGATAATTTATGCTTGGAAGGATCAATAATAGAGCTAGATTTGTACAAGATATTTCGGAACATAACTAAGACGTCTTATGGCGAGTGGCAGCGTGTGGGCAAAAATAAGTAGTTTTTGTTCGACCCAATCACACTGGATTTAGATTTCGAACACTGTAGCACGCTGGAGTCAATATAGCACAGGCTGTTTGCCGAGATGCAGCACAATAGATGGATGATCTTATTACCAGTGGTCGAACTGCCGTGGTCTTCCCCAGGGATCCATTTCAGCTTCACACCTCGGTTCCTGTGCTCGGATAGCACCAGGTCCTCAGGTGCGCCGGGTACATCTGAAATCCAAACCACAGCGACGCGGACATTGGACATGGCGAAAATAAACAGCAATCTATGCAGCTAATATGCAGCGATCCCTCACATACTACCACACACACCTCTCCTACTCCCATTTCTCATAAACTCTCTCATGCTCACATTTCTCTTACTCACATCTCTCATTCTCACATCTCTCATACTCACATCTCTCATACACTCTGTCATACTCAAATCTCTCAACTCTCATATCACATCCTTCCTCCTAACATCTCTCACTCTCTCTCTCATACTCACATCCGTCATACTCACATCCCTCAAACTCACATCCCTCAAACTCACATCTCTCATGCCCCCCAAAAAGTTATGAGAGACTATAAACATGTAGCATATTTTCTCTGGAGTCTACAAAAAGATGGGGGTCGACCCCAGTATGTGAGGAATATTAAAACAGGATGAGGAGGAGAAGAAGGAGGGAGAGGAAGAAGAGACGGGGAGGAAGAAGTAAGTAAAGCTTTATTTATACAGCACTTTCTAAAACACATGGTTACAAAAGTGCTTCACATACACACACACAGGAGGAGGAGTAGGAGGAGGGGGCAAAAGAGGAGGTGAAGGAGGGTGAGGAGGGTGTAGAGGAAGAGGAGGGGGAGGAGGGTGTAGAGGAAGAGGAGGGGGAGGAGGGGGAGGAGGAAGAACAGGGGGAGGAGGGGGAGGAGGAAGAACAGGGGGAGGAGGAGGACTATGGGTAGATTCATGTCTCTCCCTCGGTGGCCTCCGGGCTCTATTTTAATTCCCGGATCGATCGGCAACCACCGTAGCTCCTTTGAAGAGGCGCAGCCGCCAGGGTCACAGGTGATGCTGGCGAGGGGGAGAGGTCCAGGCTGCCAATATCTTTTACTCACCCAACACCACGAGCGTTGCCGCCGCCCGGTCCTGATCAAGCGACGTCCGGGCAACGCAAGTGTACCTGCCCATGTCTTCGTGGCTCACGTTGCTGATCTGTAGGATGCCGTCCTCAACAGAATACCTATCGGGGGCGGGCAGGACGGACAGAGAAGACACGATGTTGAGCCATCGAAAAGAATAGTTTGCACATTTTCAAAGCCACAACGGATCACCCCAAAACAAACACAACAAAACAAAGTCAACCGAAGGATGAAAATGGAAAGGCATTAGCTTTTTTTTGGGGGGGGGGTGGGGGGGGGGGGGCAGGGTTTTTTGGCGGTGTGTACCGTGAATCCTCAGTCTGGTTGCTGGCTATCTCCATATCATCCTTCTCCCAGAGCAGCTCAAAGTCGTTGCTGAAGGACTTGTCGTACTCGGCCGAGCACGAGAGCTGGGCCGCGGACCCCGCCAGGATCTGAACGTCCTCTGGAGACACCACGATTCTGGTGGGATCTGAGAGAGAGAGAGAGAGAGAGAGAGAGAGAGGGAGGGAGGGAGGGAGAGAGGGAGAGAGAGAGAGAGAGAGAGAGAGAGGATAGAGATATCTTAGAGTTTAATTTCCCTCATTTTAGAAAGGAGTGCAAATGGGGGCACCACGGTTGTGTGAGAATATTGGAAAGGGGGTGAGGGGCGGTGCAGGGGGAGGGGGAGGGGGATGGGGGGGTGGGGGGGGTGGGGGTACCTCTAACGGCGAGCGCGGCGGCGATGGCAGCTGTTCCCTCCGTGTTATTGGTGAGGCACGTGTACGGTCCCATGTCCTCTCTTTCCACGCCGCGGATCTCCAGCGAACCGTTCCCGTGCACGGTGAACCGCGGCCCCTCGACGGGCCCCGAAGAGTCGTCCTTGCTCCTGTTGGGAAAAAAATAAAAACATTGTTTTTTTTTCAAGTTTTTCCAAGTATCTTTGGGTCTCGGTTCAAATGAAACTCGATCAGAGCTGTGGCCAAAATGAACACGATTTACAAAGAAAAAAACGAGAAGCAATTACAGATGGGAAAAAAGAAGATATTTCAGAGGGAGTTGTGATAGATTGATGTACAGTGCACTCTGCTGGCTAGAAATCTGGAACAGCAACCAGATGGGTTTTAGTGAGCATACATTTATTTATTCATTAATTCATTATTTACGCATTCCTTTATTTATCTATTTATCCAGGGTAGACAGAGCATCAGATGCTCCTTTTCAGCCGTGCCCAGCTTAGTACCGTATGTGTGTGTAGAGAGAGTAGTGCTTGTAGGTTCAAATCAAGACCGTGTGTGTACGTGTGTGTGGCTGCTAGCTTGACTGCATTCTTGTTAGCATATGTGTGTTTACAGAGAGTAGTGCTTGTAGGTTCAAATCAGGACCTTGTGTGTGTATGTGTGTGTGTGGCTAGTAGCTTGAATGCTTTCTTGTTAGTATATGTGTGTGTACCTGTGCTTATGCATATGTGAGTGTATGTATGTGTGCATGCGTGTGTGTGTTTGTGCGTGCATGTGTGTGTGTGTGTGTGTGCGTGTGTGTGTGTGTGTGGGTGCGTACCAGGTGATGGAGGGAGGAGGAGAGCCGAAGACCTTGCAGTGCAAGATGGCCTTCTTGCCCTCGACGGCCGAGTATTCCTTCCCCTCCGCCGTCAGGACCATGGGCTTCAGGTCTGTGGAGACACGCAGCACATCCGCTATCACATCCCATTCATAACATGCTCATAACATGTCCATTATCACATCCATAACATTAACAATCATCATCACAGCATGTCCACTCAGATCCAAACAATGATATAATTAAAAACCATAACATGTCCACTCACAGCCAAACAATTATAGAATCAAATCATAACATGTCCATTGTCACATCCACAACATAACATTGTCATAACCATGACATGTACACTCACATCCATAAGCTTATATAATCACATAATGTAACAATATCATGACATTAAATGTTCATCCTGACATTTATGACATAACATAATCATAACATAACACGTCCATACTCACATCCATTACATAATGTCATCATTATATACCATGTCCATACTCACATAACAAGTCCATATCTATAACACAATCATATCAAAAAGTATCCGTAATCATGTCCATAACATAATGTTCATACTATAATCATATAATAACATGTCCATAGTCTAGTGGAGTGTTTCACTACCTGATGAAAGGTTCTGGGTTTGAATCCCATTGTCTACAGTCTACCTGTAGTCAAGATGCCCTTCATCTAATGACACATATGAGATATTGGAGAGAATTATGCTGTTGTGTTTCTGTTTTGTTTTATCGCTCTTCAAACATAACAACTAGGAGCAGGAACAAGGAAATTGCTGGTGAAATATTGTGACAGCACACAAAACAGGAAGCCATAATGTAAAAATTAATCATGTGATGGTTGTGTTGGCTCTCTTCTGTTAATTACAGGCCCCTGTGTGAGACAAATTGCTGGGCAGCCAGGTTGTCAACGCATGTAAAAATGCTTCCAAAATCAAAGATGAAAACATTGAGGTAATGAGTTAGCAGAGGAACAGCGCCTTATCGCTTTAAAACCGCCGCTGCCCATTTAAATGCCCTGTCTCTCCTAATTGTTTGCAAAGCCAGCAGATGAACCGCAGCATTCTAAGACTGTCCGGACGTATTAACTCCAGTGTCACCTGACAGTGCCCCCCCCCCCTTCCCCACCCCCCACCCCTCTTAACCCTCACCACTCGCCCCCCTCAGGTTGGGGAGAGAGAATATGCATCTGCTTTTTCTCTCTCTTTTTTTTATCATGTTTTCAAATTGTGAAGAAGAAAAGTTGTTAGCATCACATTTACATTTACTGTGTTCCGCAGAGAGTTAGATAGAGAGAGAGCGGGGAGAGAGAGAGAGAGTGAGTTAGATAGCGAGCGCAGGAGAGAGAGAGAGAGAGAGAGTGAGTTAAATAGCGAGCGCAGGAGAGAGAGAGAGAGAGAGAGAGAGAGAGAGAGAGAGAGAGAGAGAGAGAGAGAGAGAGAGGGAGAGAGAGAGAGAGAGAGAGAGAGAGAGAGAGAGAGAGGGAGAGAGAGAGAGAGAGTGAGTTAGTTAGCGAGCGCAGGAGAGAGAGAGAGAGAGAGAGAGAGAGAGAGAGAGAGAGAGAGAGAGAGAGAGAGAGAGGGGTGGGGGCGAGCAAGAGCAGCGACGGCTTGCAGCTTCTTTGTGCGTTCCTCTCGGCGCTTTATGAGCGCCGCCGCAGCACTTGCCTGTCAATTACTCACCAACAACGCATGCACACCCCACCCGCTGGCATTGCTTAGCAACCACTTCAGAAAAATCTTTTAATAGCACACACACACACACACACACACACACACACACCAACACGCATATTCGTTCTAATGGGTTTGGTTGTGTCGTACTCACAGTGCTTGCTCTGGGATTTAGCAAAAGTCACGAGGCGGCGAGTGACGGCGTATATATACATACGTTTGTTAGCTTACTCTTATGACGAAGGCTCACTGGGCGAGTGTCTCACGGTGCATGTATGTGTGTGTGTGTGTGTGTGCTCCTCACTCATGATCATGATGTTTGCGTTGGCCAGCAAGGAGCCATGGCGGTTGGAGGCGTGGCACTGATAGACGGCGCTGTCGGCGGCTGTGGCCCGGCGGAGCACGATGGTGTCGCCCAGGCGCTCCCGGTTGGCAGCGGCCGGAGCATCTGGAAAACAAACGTCAGGACGGTCCTCGGTCGACATCGGGAGTACCGTGAGGAGGGGGTCATCAGAGAGCACGGGGTCTAAAGACCGGCGATTCTAACGTAGTCTCATATGTGTCATCCTCTCTCGGATAATGGAATCTAGTGTTATCTAATCTAGTCTAGTTGTATTTCATCTAATTTAATATAGTCTCATAATCTATTCTGTCCTATAAAGTGTTCTAATTTAGTCTAATTAAATTTAATTTAATAAATAAAATAAAAATGAATCTAATCTAGTCTAATTGAATCTAATCTTCTATCCTAATATAATAATTATAACATAACCTACTAATTGAATAACTAAAATGCTAACCGTATTAATCTCATGTCATGCACCTTTCATACCCAATCACAGAGAGGACATGCCGTTCCCTCTCGGGACATTGTGCAGAGACCAAGGTAAATACAACAGGTAAAATATAAAGGAACCGCTGCCCCCAGCCGGCTGGCACCTACCCTCCAGCGGTACCCCGTTCACCCTCCAGGTGATGACAGGCGGGGGAGTACCCGTGGCAGAGCACTTGATGTGGACATCTGAGCCAATGGTGTGGAGCTGGCTGTCGGGGTCCTGCACCCATTCAGGAGGCTCTGGAGAGACCAGGGAGGAGGAGAGGAGAGGAGAGGAGAGGAGAGGAGAGGAGAGGAGAGGAGAGGAGAGGAGAGGAGAGGAGAGGAGAGGAGAGGAGAGGAGAGGAGAGGAGAGGAGAGGAGGAAGTGGAAAGGAGAGTAGCAGATAGGATGTGAGAGGAGAGGAGAGGAGAGGAGAGGAGAGGAGAGGAGAGGAGAGGAGAGGAGAGGAGAGGAGAGGAGAGGAGAGGAGAGGAGAGGAGAGAGAGGAGAGGAGAGGAGAGGAGAGGAGAGGAGAGGGGATAGAGAGGAGTGGAGGACAGAGCAGATGAGCGGAGGACAAGCGGAGGAGAGGAGAGGAGAGGATAGCAGAGGAGAAACAGGAGGAAAACACGAGGGAAGAACATAATAAATAAAGAATCAGCCTGATGCAAGCTCTGATATGCCATCAACCGACTGTGACCTTGATTTAGATAAATAACTGTATTGCTCCTTTTGATGAACATTACAGTGCACATCAAACCGGGAAATTACTGAAGATCCTACATTGTGTTAAATGAAAAAAAAAAGATATTATAACAAATATATTCAAAGGAAGTAAGGGTTCTTTCAGTTACATTCTGCTTCAGTTGATATTCAGATCTAAAAAAATATATATATATTTTTGTTATACTGATAGCCAACACCAATACCGAGAGGTTTTTTTCCAATACCAAGACAATTGACACATCACAAAAGCTGACATTCTTTCCAATGCCAGCATTTGAGAAAAGTCATGGTACAGTACGCTGTTCCATGGTAGCTACCCATGGAACAGTCCAAAGTGCTTACCTTCTACTGTGACTGTGAAGAAGTGCTGAGCCTCCCCATGGGAATTGCTGGCCTTGCACATGTACTTCCCATTGTCTCCTTCATCAACGCTGGGAACCACCAGCAGTTTCCCATGATGCTCCTCTCTGGCCTTGTCCGGAAGCTTGTGACCCAGTTTCACCCACTTGATTATGGGGGTTGGGCTGGTAGGGTAATAAAATAAAGAAATCTGCCCATTGGAACGGCGATAGTCTAGGCTAGTGGTCAGGACCACTATTCTCTGTTATCATACAATAATGGTGTAATAGTGTTTTGATGATCTATCTATAATTTAAGTTACTGATTAAGGCAATTTCTTTCTAGATACACAGCTCTACATCCATGTATAAGTGTGTAATACTGCTGTATTATACACTGCTGTAAAACATATGTATATATCAATTGAGCTAACAGCTAACAACAGACTACCCTGATTGTTAGCATTGTTTTTGCAATAAATACAAATGGAGGGTGCCTATTTTGTCTTTTCGTTGTTTTTTGTCCTGTCAGAAGTTATTATGACTCACAATCCCTCAGCAATGCACTCCAACTCTAGGTCCTCTCCTTTGACCAGCTGTTTCTCTGATCTGACATCAGGGGGCGTCAGTAGACTGGGTTTCCTCTCCAGGATAGCATTGGCTTTGAGAGAGAGAAGAACATATTCACTTTGTTACATGGAGAGGGATTTTGTAATTTATTGACTAGCTTGTTATTAAGATACACATATAGGCACATATGGTATGATATGGTGATTCTGTTTTTCAAACTTACCAGCATCAGTACTTGTGTCACTTTTAGATTTTTCTAAAATGGAGGTGGATGAGAAAAGGTGGGACAAACAAAAAAATAAAGAACACATGCATAACATAGTGAATCCTGACAAAAACCCTGCTGACATACAATAACAATGAATGATAATAATAAATGAAAACATATCATAATAATATAAAATATACATGAAACAATGACATCATCGTAAAGTAAATATCCACAAAACAATGTATGTTGAAACAATGGTGATTTGGGCAGGCCTAAACAAACCATGCCATCCATAAAGAAAGGTTTGTGTTGATTTGTGTCGATTCAACTCACTGGTATTGACCACTACAGACATGGCGGTCTTCTGGACGATGGTGCGAATCCTGGGGAAGGAGGCGAAGCAGCAGTAGTCCCTCCTGCTGTCCTTCTCCTCGGCGTGGGAGAAGTACAGGTCTCCGTTCAGACCAATGGACACCCTCTCGTCCTGCTCAATGGGCTCCAGCCCTGGATGGACAAAGAGGCAAAGGGAAGCCATTAAAGACGTTAAGATCTAAGTTAAGTTTCATAAGGCAGGATACTATTCAGCCCAGGGCAGAATGAAGGGGATCATTTATCAATTTATCATGTGCGCAAATGGTCATTCAAGACAACATTGATTCATTTGAGATCTTCATGAAAAAGAATGGCTTCACAGGTCCAACAAGAAAGTATGCAAATTATCCTTCTATACAACAATTATTATTGATTCATATGTTTACAATTAAAACTCTGTTATTTCTCTACACAGTCATGTGTACTTACTTATCGTCATCCAGTATATCTGTAAAGGAGGGATCCCTTTGGGTGGGTTGCACTCCAGAATGAAAGCCTGACCCTCCTCGACCACGATGGGATCCAGCTTCTCCTTAGGAAACTTGGGAACAACTAAAAAAAAGAACACAGAAGTCACTTGCAGTTCTCATCTGTTCCACAAGGTGGCAGTCATTTTATTCACAAGCTCTGAGGTGAGCAGGACCCAAGGGCCGTTAGATTAATGCAATTAAATGGTATACAGTGTATCATTTTCTGGGTGGGGGTGGGGGGGGGGGGGGGGGGGGAGGAGGGTAGCAGATAGCACTACTATTGTTATATTGCTTGTCAACACATCCCAGAGGGCCGAAGGGGCATGTCAAGTCTCACAACACATCCCTCATCACCCTCAAGTGGTTTTCACAGAAATAAGTGTGTAAATATATACACATGTGCAATATATATATATATATATATATATATATATAGATATATAGATAGATATAGATATATAGATGTATAGATATATAGATTAATAGATATATAGATATATTCCACTTGGATCTAAATGAAAAACGCAGTCAGGGAAATGATAAAGATGGTGTATATATAGCTCATCCAATTCCTTATTCTTTATTCTTTTTTCATGCCAAACTCTATAGAAGCTTTGAGAAGAGAGAGAGAGAGAGAGAGAGAGAGAGAGAGAGAGAGAGAGAGAGAGAGAGAGAGAGAGAGAGAGAGAGAGAGAGCGGGAAGGGGGCGAGACCCACGAGAGGTTTAATGGCTTTCTGCCATCGCTGATACAATAGAAGGCTCACCACTCTGCCGTACAGTCATTACACTGGCTTTCACAGGCCTTGAAAGTAACAAAAGGGCCTTGAACTGTAACAAAAGCACCACAAACGTGGGTATATGTGTGCGTGTGAGTGTCTGTGTGTGAGGGTCTTGGGGGGGTGGGGGTGGGGGTGGGGGGGTATTGCTTACTCGGCACAATGAAGTCCATGTCCTCTGAGATGGCGGTCCCCAGGTTGTTGGAGGCGAAACAGCGGTAGGTTCCCTGGAATTCTGAGAGGTTCCCGTTTTTGGGGATCACAAACGTCCCCGAATGGTCCTCTTTCACCAACCGAGGGTCCATGAGGGGGTCGAATTCCTGGCCGTTCTTTGTCCATCGGAATCTAGGAAATAAAGAGAAAATGAAAGGGGAAAGTAATGTAAGTGGGTCTGTGGCAAGACGCCCTTGGGAACTTTGTCTCCATCAAGGCTGGGACAGTTTTTTCAACTTATGTTGACCTCGGAACACCCACAGCGCATTGCTAATGCCCAAGAGCATTTGTTGGTGGTGGTGCTGATGGTGGGGGTGATGATGGTGGTGATGTGATGGGGGTGGTGATGGTGGTGGCTGTGATGGTGGTGGTGATGTGATGGGGGTGGTGATGGTGGTGGCTGTGATGGTGGTGGTGATGGGGTGTTTGTGGTGGTAGTGGTGATGCTGTACTAGTGATGCTGGTGGTGGTGGTGATGGTGATGGTGGCGGTGATGATGGTGCTGGTGGTGTTGATGGTGGTGGTGGTGATGTTGGTGGTAGTGGTGATGGGAGTGATGTTCATGGTGATGGGGTGGTAGTGATGGCGGTGTTGATGGTTGGGGTCATGGTGGTGGTGGTGGTATCAGCAGTGCTGGTGGTAGTGGTGGTGGTGCAGATGTTCGTGCTGATGGGAGTGGTAGTGATGATGGTGGTAATAGTTGTGGTGGTATTGGTGGTGGTGGTGATGGAGTTGATACTAGTGGTGTTGGTGATGGTGGTGTAGATGGTCATGGTGGTGGTGGTATTGGTGATGGTGGTGATGGAGTTGATACTAGTGCTATTGGTGATGGTGGTGGTAATGGTGTTGGTGATGGTGGTAGGGATGGTGGTGGGGATGTGATGGGGATGGTGGTGATGGTGGTAGGGATGGTGGTGGTATTGATGGTAGTGGTAGCCCAGAAGCCTTTTGCGACTACAGGGGCCATTGGACATTGGCTCTGGATGCTTGGGGGGGGGGGGGGGGGGGGTTCATACTCACTCTGGCTCTGGGTTCCCCTTGGCCTCGCAGGTAACAGGGAAGCTCTCGTCAGGCTGGAAGGCCACGATGGGACTGGCGGCCTGGGATGTAATGGTGGGCGGCTGCTCGACTGGAGATCACACGCAAGAACAGACAATGAACCAATGAGAACGTCACAGGTTGGATGCCATTTTTGAATGAGGACCATGATGAAGTGAATCTACACATCAACATGCCATGCCTTCTTTTCCAAAATGTTATAGTTTTGTATTTCAAAAAGGCACCAATATTTAAAGGTTTTATTTAGTTATTAATAGATAATTCATCAATCTCATTAAGAAATAAATTTAATATATATTGTTTTTGTTTGGACCCTTTAATCAACATACATCATTTAGGAAAAGAACAGCATCATTAAATATAATTTGTGCTATGAATGGCTCGACTGAATGGCTCTCCTTATGTTTTGATTTCGGAATGAGATGCAATGAAAAACCACAGTGCTACTGATGACAAAACAGAAATCACGCCACGTAATCCTAGAACCGATGATGTTATGAAGTAGGAAACGATGAGACATGAGGTGAAGATTGAGCAGTGGACGATGGGAAAGGCGACTGGCTGCTGCTGTTGTCATTACCCAGCCAGGATATTAACACAGGGGAGAGCCGGTGATGTCACTAAATTCATACCAGCTAGAGAACGGCAGGGGGAAACTTACTGTTAGCTTGCTCTAAAACTAAAGTAATCCACCGCAGCCGCAAGAAGGGGGGGGGGGGGGGGGGGGGGGGGGGGGGGGTGAACAAACACAAAACAACAACAACCATTTCAGCATAGTACAATTTTCTGTTTGTCGTAAGCCCTTTTGCGCACACACACATGTGTTTAGGGAACTGTGAAATCACTGTAAAAAGGATATTGCTTCAAGTGTGTGTTGTGTTTTTTATTTTGGGAAAACCTAGTTTGAAGCATTTCTTTATCAGGCCCTCAAGAGAGATTTCTTGAATTATTCAGAGGAAGTATATTTTTTCAACAGTTGTTTCCTTGGAAACCAGGACTCATCCTATTGTGTTAGAGGGGAGCTATCACCTCAAACATAATCCATTTTTAAATCAGATAGCTGCTGTAAATATTTAGAATTGTAAGCACTCTCCATTATGGTATTGATTGAATCACATGCTCATGATATTATCTATTACCTCTACATTATTCAACATTCAGCTTCAGTCAATTTAAAGTAGTTAAGACTCCCTTAACAGTTGTATACAATGTGCCTATTTATATCTACAACGTATTATTCTTTATGAACAACTCCCTTGAAACAGTGTTTCAACTTCAATTGGCATGCATATTTCACAACTTACATCAATCACGACAACAAGCCATATATGCAGTTACGAGTAAGTAATAGCGTAACCTCTGCTCTTCTCTCTTGCAAGCCCAGTACTTCACATATCAAATCAAAAATACAGGTTTCGTTCCAGGACGGCCCGCCTGCAGCCAACTTACCCTCCAGGGGGATATCGATGGCAGCAGTGAGAGGAAAGGCCTGGGCGCAGACGAGCAGGCAGAGAAGGGCCGCCAATCCTGGGTTCCTCTTCAGCGTCATGGCTCTGTGGTGTCCAGGAACAACCAAGAAGGTCATGGAGAAATAAAATAACAAAAGAACAAAGGGTCAACGATGCTGCTAGCTGCTGCCCTTGTTTTTAATATATATCGATATTATAAACATATATTGTATGGGCTTTCTGTGCCTTTATGGACAGTAGGTTGAAACAGAGACATGCATCTTTGCTGTTCAGAATGAGCCCTCATGCTAGCAGGTTGATCCACCACACTAGCAGGTTGATCCACCACACTAGCAGGTTGTTACACCACACTAGCAGATTAATCCACCACACTAGCAGGTTGAGACGTTAAACTAGCAGGTTGATCCACCACACTACCAGGTTGAGACATTAAACTAGCAGGTTGATCCACCACACTAGCAGGTTGATCCACCACACTAGCAGGTTGATCCACCACACTAGCAGGTTGAGCCACCAATAGACTACATTTCTTTGGTTGTTTTTCTGTAACCAGGTGAGACACCATTACAGCTGCTTGTAGTGTTATTGTGTCAGCAGGAATATGCAGTAGAAGAGGCAGAATATGAAGGTTGAAACCCCCCTAGGCTTTCCCCCAGGGACCTCATAAAATGTATTTGGGTTTTCCCAAAAACCCAAAATGTCTGCTCAATTCTGCTCTGCCTTAATGTGTCTTGGAAAGAACATATTTACATGCAACAATGGAAGAAATATGCCATTATGAATAAATAAATACAGAAAGCCTGCGTTATGGAGCTATGTATGTTAATGTGTGGCAGCTGCCCTGTGAGAAAAAACAAAACAAACACACTTCAAATCTCAATTGTTATTTCTTTCTTTTTCTCAAACCCCGATATTAATCATTTAATCTTAATCATTCATTCTTAATTACACAGCGTCTGTTATTTACGTGCCTCCGTAGTTGTTTTTGAGAAACAAAACAACAATTAAAAGTTGAATATTTAACAGTCAAAAAATGGTGTGCTTGTCTTCCTGGAAAGGCTGGGATTAGAGGAGGACGAGGAGGAAGAGGAGGAGGAGAGGGGATTGGGGTAGAAGCACACTTGGACTCAACAGTTGAGAAGAGAGTAACCTGTCTGCTGCACTCTGACAGGTGGAGGACCACTGCTCCGTGCTTCATTTTCCACCTAACAATCCTCCAGGCCAGACCATAATGAGCCTAGGATCAGCCCCCAGAGCGGGGTATGGAGTTGGGGTGAAGATGTTGGTGGTTTGTGTGGGGGTGGGGGGGGGGGGGGGGGGGGGGGGGGGGCTAGGGAAAACGGAGTGCCGTGTCTCTTTCTTTCTTTCTTTGAGCCTTTGTGAAGCACTATTTCCCACAATCCTCCTTGGAATCTATCTGGGGTACGAGTTCATATAGCCTTCCCTTTACACTGGCTGCGACCCAGCTCATTAGGTCAGGCTAGCCTAATTAGCTAAACATATCCCGAGCACACAAATCAATTGATAAAACAAAGCTCAACTTTTACGAAGGAAAGTGATGTTAACTTATGAGAATACAATGAGCAACAAATATTACAGCTACAAAACACCATGTCATGACAGACAGGTTTATTTTTTCTAAAAGGGCTACCAATTAATGTGAACAGGGCAGTTGTACAACTTCTGGCACTATCCTGTTACCGTCCAACAGCAAACCACGCGCTAGATTCAACTATGGCATGCCCCATCAGCTTTGCAACCCCTTTGCAAGTCTCCCAGACAAGGGCTTCCTCTGATCTAAGGCTGGTCGCCGATGCTGTCCTTTTTCAGCTTAGTTTTGCGTCAGCTAAACAGAATTCAATAGGAAACATTCAGGTCAAACACCAATGCATGAGTAGGTAATTGAATAATTAGCAACAGAACAAAGGAATCAATTTGATTCTTGTTTCTCTGCACAGGGTCTGTATTCAGATGAAACGTGCACCTTGAACTCTTCGACCAGGCTTTGCACGGCATTTACTCTAGCTGTTTAATGTCTCATTCTTGGGTTGTTCTGATCTCACTGGTGACCCTGCACTCTCCCTCTCCTACCCTCTCACTGCATCCGCAACTAGCCTAGAGTCTCTGTCAGGGTATTGTGAGTTATAAATCCATACTTACTATTTAGTAATTTAACAGATGCTTTTATCCAAAGCAACTTGCTGTGATTTTTTATTAGATTGAATTAAAAAGCAAGTAGAAGTCTGTGGATATTGGGGATTAAAACTATAACCTTTCGGCTGGGAGACAAACACCCTTGCCTCTCTAGACTACCCTAGCCCCATATACACCCCACTGCAACCCTCTTGACTTCATTACTGCAGCCTAAAGTCTTATTATCCATGAATCTAGCAATAAATGAGTATGATTTTCCCCAGTTACAGTCTCACATTAGACTTTCCCAAGCATTTTGTTGCTGAAAACGGATTACAATCAAATGCTAACAACGCAACACTAATTGGCTAAATTTACATTTTGGAAGGCAATACAATCCCCATAAGCAAATATGTTCTCATTACCCTATTGTGTTGGCCAAGAGCCTTTCTACCCAAACACGAACACCACTTAGGTGGATTACAATTTGTTCAAACTGTGCTTGATCACTTGCCATCTAATTTGAATCCCTGTTCCTCCCCTTTGCCTTGTTAGGTAATTCTTGAAACCCAACAACTTAAACCATCTGGTGGAAGGGGTGTATTCGCCCAAGGCTTGACTGCAGGGGACCACAATGTCTAGCAGGGAAGTCAGGGAGTGGGTAGATTGGACCTATATAAGATCCGCACAAGAGGAAGCCTTTTGAGGCGAGCGTGGTTTAAGACCCCAGGCAGGCTCTTAATCCCAGCCCCCCTCCGGCAACCGGTCACTATGCAGCCTGAGACTTACGAAGCCTGCGGGAGGCTAAGAACTGCTCAACGTGAGAAGACCAACATGAACTTTGACCTCGCTTAGCCGAGCCATTGAAGGGGAAAGAGGGAAGGCAGGGTGTAATAGTGGGTAGTTGGTGGCGCCCCTGGGTGGGGGGGGGGGGGGGGGGGGGGGGGGGGTGGGTGGGGGGGGGGGGGGGGGGGTGTCCATGTAAAGAGAATTGGGCTCAGAAGTTAAAAGTGGGTCAGGTGGGAATTGCGGACTTTCTCAGATAGAGATATATGCACTACACTGCATTGAGTTAAATGAACTTCCTCTTGGCCCATCCATCCATCATCTGGACTGATAGTGGAAGCCATCGGAGACGTGAGATGTGTGCAGGAATGAGGCATGCTAATGGAAACCCTTTTCCCTCCATGATCCTGGACAAGTTGCTTGATTTGACCCATGAATCTTCTTAATCCACAGGCAATCAGCATTCAGACGGGTCATTTACAGATATTTTGAGATATCACTTTTCCGGATCCCCAGGAATCGGCAGACAGCGTGCGCAGGGCTGGGCATTTCACTGAAACATTAACCTATGAGAATGTTAGGCAATGTAATATATATCTATTACTATTCTTAAAAAAGGGAGAGGGAGTGAGAGAAAGAGACAGAGAGAGAGACAGAGAGCAGTATGCCTATAGGCTTTCCAAGCAAAAGGAAGTCAGTATAAACAAGTGGTAAAAAAAAAGACACTATTATTTAGAGATTACTACAGTAAGCTCTTTGGCTGGCACCATTGGCCTCCCTTACACACAAATGAGAGGGAGAACGAGTGGGATAGAAGGAGAATGAGAGAGAGCGAACAAGACAGTGAGAGAGAGAGAGTGCAAGAGACGGAGAGATGATGGTGCACGCTGTAGTTTAATGTGTGCGCCTGTAATGGGATTAAGCAGGTCCCTTGGTTTTGTCAGCCGGGATTAAAACATTCTCTTCGCTAAAGACCTGAGACAGGAAGCCAGCCGCTTCTCCACACGTCTCTCACACACTACTCCAGCTTGCTACCAAAACACGGCGCTTCCTGTTGGCTCACCGGGCTTGCATTAACACAATGGCGCCGCTAATTAGCTTCAACCGCTACGCGGCGTTGGCGCCCCGTAGGCTCCCAAACGAACCTCTGAAATTGCTGCACGTTCATTATTCATTTAGTTGGGGTCCTTTGTTTAGTCACTACAAAAAGTCCATCCCAATTGTAGTGGCTCATTAAAAAAAAAAAAGTGTAAAAAATGAAGTGGTGGGGGAAGTATCTTGTGGGTGTTTTTATTTATTTGTTCATATTTTCTGTGCGTTTTGTTTCTCTAACACTCGCTGCCGGACTGGGAATGGAGATCGTTTTCTGAGCTTTCTGGCAGCGAAAAGCACGATCAGCACTCTACAACCGGCCTGGGAATTCAATTTCATCCATTATTAAAAAACATAAATTCGGCAGCAGACAGCACCAAAGAGGAACAAGACACTGCATCTGATTAGGAGGCGGGAGTTACGCTAAACACCCACCTTGGCTAATTGAGATTAGGGCTCAATCTCCGTCCGACTCACTACGCATGACAGGTCAATTATAATGCCATTAATGTTTCAGGAGGACGGGGGGTGATGCTAGACCCCTTGACTAGAGCTGCTTCTCAAGCCCCCCCCCGCAGGAAAACTACTGCTCAAGACAAGAAATGAGGAAGTAAGGAGGGGGGAGGGGCTGGGTGGGGGTGTGATTGTATGTATAGGAGGGAACCATCGATCGATCGATAGGAGAAGGGGGGTTATGAACTACAGAGGTTTGTGACTCGGCACTCCATGCAGCTGAATGAAGAACAACCCACCTGACCATGGTTGACACCCCCCCCCCCCCCCATCACCACCACCACTCCAGATCAGTACGAGGAGAGAGAGACAGAGAGCGAGAGAGAGAGTAGCATCCATCTTTAATGGCTTCACCGGCCCTTGACCTTGAGCCACTGTACGAGTCAAGATGATGACAGCGATGCAGTGAATCTCCTGTCTTCTCCTCTTCATAAAAACCCCTGCTCTTGGCATTTCATCTAATGTCCATCTCTGTCTAGGGGAATGACACCATCGCTTCTCTTCTCGTGCCGTACACTTCCAGAGTTATTTTTCAAACGCACTCAAGACAAACAATGAAAACCACACTGTTGTCTCCAAGATCTTAAGTAAGAGCCGTGGGTCTGTTCCTACTGTGTACATTCTGTTTTGTCGACTCTCTGCAACTCCTGCTTTTTTCGTTGTTGATATAAATAGAGAGATGTATATTTTTCTAATATTTGCTATCATCTTTCTTCCCAGCACCAACACAAACAGGATCACTTCCTGAGCAATAAATCACATTCTGACCACTCTTCACCTTCCGCCTAATTTATATCTTCTTCACCTAATTCTTAGAACATGTGTGTTCTAAGAACACACTAGTAGTGTGTACTGGTGCATAGGTGTTAGAGAAGGGTGTTAAAGTAAGCTATACGGTTTGTTAACCCTATGGTTTGTTTTTCTCTATCAACTGGTGCTTGGCGGGGAAAAGTATGAAGGTAATAAATAACAATCATAATAAAGAAATTTCTTGGCCAACGCAAAGGAGTTGCTATACTAGCCTATGGCACCGAAGGCAAGGCTAGTTTCTTGACAGACAACCTTTGTGTGTTATGTTATAGGGGAAGAAAGAAATACTTACTGTGGCCTTGTCCTTTAACTATACCTATTTTGATATAAACATCTAAGCACATCGTTACTTACATAAAGTAACTAACTTAATATTGTGGCAGAGGCGGGGATGAAACATGTACTGGAGACAAGAAGGTGTCTCTTGCAAGCTGCATCTAGCCATGAAT
>JACYXH010000587.1:0-12500 GCA_026745465.1 Lota lota
AAAGACGCAGACAGAGAAATAGCCAATGGTGTGCAGGTCTTCACTGCTCTGATGATCTTCATTGAAAAGTGGCAGGATGAGTTCAACCAAACGGTTAAAGAGAGACTGCAATCCACAGAGAAAGAGGTTGAAGACCTCATCAAAGAGCTGGAGCAGGAAATTGAAGATCTGATCTATAGAAGCTCAGAGGTGAAGCAGCTCTCACACACTAAAGACCACCTCCACTTCCTCCAGACCTTCAGATCCCTGAAGAATCCTCCACCCATCATTGACTGGACAACGGTGGAGGTCCGTCCTCCGTCATACGTAGGGACCTTGAGGAGATCCCTGGATCAGCTGGAGGAGACACTGAACATGGAGATGAAGAAGCTGCGTGCTGCTGAACTGAAGAGGGTCCAGCAGTATGAAGTAGATGTGACTCTGGATCCTGATACAGCTCATCCCTGTCTCATCCTGTCTGAGGATGGGAAACAAGTCCATGATAAAGGTGAAAGGAAGAAACTCCCAGACAACCCTAACAGATTTACACAGCATAAATTCGTTCTCACAAGACAGACCTTCTCCTCAGGAGATTTTACTTTGAGGTCCAGGTTAAAGACAAGACTGCAAATGGTGTTTAGGAGTGGCCAGAGAGTCCATCAACAGAAAAGGTCGGATCATATTGACCCCTGAGAATGGTTACTGGACTCTTTACTTCAACAGCGATGGGTTGGTTATTTAAAGATAACCCTGCTGTCCGTCTCCCTCTGAGAGCTAAGCTCCAGAAGGTGGGGGTGTTTGTTGATTATGATGAGGGTCTGGTCTCCTTCTATGATGTGGAAGCCAGGGTTCATATCTACTCTGCTACTGGCTGCACCTTTAGTGAGCCTCTCTATCCATTCCTCTGCCCATGTCTCTATAATTATGAAGGTATAAACTCTGCCCCCCTGATCATCTCACCTGTCAATCAAACAGACTAGGACCTTTGTTTGATGATAAAATAATCAAACGACCTGAAACAACTAATGTTGTTTCATGATTGAGAATCTCTGCTATATGAGATCTGAGAGAACTGCATTAATGTATATAATGTATAATCTGCTGTCTTTTAACAAGGATCAATTTGTTAAGAAAATAACCCTTACTAATATAAAATGTAACCCATTTGAAATTCTTAGATTACACTCTATTTTTCAAGTGTAATGCTATAAAATGTTAAATGGTTGCAGTTGTGTAGAACCTGTTTGGGTGATTAGTTTGTGTCACCTAATCTGTAGTTTTTTTTAACATTAGTTTATATTTCTGAATCATGAATGACAACATAATGTGAAATGTCTGTAAACTTTTCAGATTTCAACAATAAATTGCAAAAAATAGAATGGGTCATTCTCATTGGAAAAAGTACATCATCAGTACAATATGTATTCAGTGGAATAGATACATTTTCAGTACAATATATATTCAGTAGAATAGGTACATTCTCAGTACAATGTGTATTCAGTGTAATACATTATCAGTGCAATAGGTACATTCTCAGTACAATATGTAGTGGAATATGTCAATTTTCAGTAGAATATGTACTTTCTCAGTACAATATGTATTAAGTAGTTTAGGCACATTATCAGGGGGATAAAACAATGTAAATCTGATGCCTAAAACCCCTATTTTACACATTATGGGATTCATGGAAGGATTAAAATCACTGATTGATTGGACAAGGTTGTAGCTGATGAGCCAGTCAATGACTTAATGTCCACCATACAACAACCCAACATGTGTTACACCTTACACAAATGTCACAGTGACTACATGTAAAGATTCACCCCATGTGTGTGAGTACTGTGACTTTGTCTTGACAGCTCTCCTCTCCTCTCTATCCTCTCATCTTAGTTTCTCCTCTCTCCTTCCTCTCCCTTCTCTTCCTCCTCTCTGCTCTCCTTTCTAGCTAATCTAGGATTATGTTCATTCTTGTCATGCATACACATTGTGTACATATTACAACAGTAAGCATATTTTGATTTGTTTAGTAAAATATTGTTAAATACTTTAACTTTAATTTAGTTATTACATAATTTAATAAAGTGGCAAAGATTGGTCCATGACAGCTTATGAGTTTACAAGCAAATATCATGGATGTTAGAAATCAAACAACGATCCTGCGCACACACACACACACACACACACACACACACACACACACACACACACACACACACACACACACACACACACACACACACACACACACCTCCTAACTATTCCAGCAGTACCAAAAAGAGAGGTGGGCGATCCCGTGACAACTGAAAAAATAGTTAAATGAAACGTTACGAAACAAAACCTAAACTCTACGAGGTCTTTAGGAGAACTACTGTTTTCTAACATCAGGCCCAATGTAGGACTAGTAGTTAGTTAGTTTGAGCTCGCCACTGAGCCTCTCTCTTATGTTGGTAGTTAGTAGCTTTGATAAACGGCCTCACATCTTACTATTGAGTCATTTATCAGACGCGTTCATCCAAAGCTACTTACAGTGAATACAGATACACATAGGCGCTGGAAGTATGGCGCTGAGAGTGCTGCAGCACCCCCTGTTGGCTGAGAGGGAAATAATATTGGAAATAATAATGTTGTTTTTAAATAAGTTTTGATTGATATATTATAGAAAATAATTTTCTTAAGGCTGAGTAGCAGCTGGTCCTAAAATATATTTACTGAGTTGGTTGAGGGGTAGTAGGTCCTATAGACTCATCCTGCCAGTTTGAGTCAATTGTTATGCATTGCTAGGGTAACGTTGTCTTGATTTGGAGAACATGATTTTTTTAAGGCTGATTGATGAATTAATGAATTTTGGGATGAATTATACAGGATAGCCATTTGTGTATTTAAGGTTTTATGATGTACACTGTATATAGACTCATGTTTAAATGATTGAATTGGATGATATTTTGTACCATACATGTACTGTTTTCTGCTGTCCCATCCCGTCTCCCCTTGTGTGCTCACATAGGCACATGTGCACACACACACACACACACACACACACACACACACACACACACACACACACACACACACACACACACACACACACACACACACACACACACATTTACACACTTATTGTATTCTTAAATATATATATTCATACACTCACAGACATAACATACACTTCCACCCAAAAGGACCACAATGGAAACAAGCTCTTGGGCTTTATTGTGTTCGATCCCTTTGTCACAGTTGTCAATAAAGAATTGACAAATCTCGGGGCGGTGCGCTGGCACTCCGGACACGCCTGACAGTGCTGAGTGACGTCCCTCTTAACCCCGGGCCAGTAAACCCTCTAGGATTGTGTCCCTAGTCTAGTCCATGCCTAGGTGAGCCCCTAGTACATGGGAATGGGCCATGTAAAGGACTTTGCTCATGTAGGGGTGGGGGCACCACCAACTGCTGGGTCACTGCTCCCTCCCCCCCCCCCCCCCTACTACCCGATAAAGCAAGCCCGCCCTGGTGCTGGAATGGGGGTGGGGTAGGTTACTCACCGACTCCCGGGCCTGGCCGTCACGGGCGAGGACGTGGCTCCAGGCGTGCTTCAGGGCGTCGTCCTGCAGTTGGGCGGTGGTGAACTGCCCGGGCCGGTCCCCCCCCCCCCCCTCCCACCCCAAGTCAGAGACCTCTGTGAGTGGCAGTCACGAGGTCTGGGGGAGGCCCCGTGGGAGTCCGTGTGGTGGGGGCCCTCCCATCGGCGGTTTGGGACCGTCCCTCCCGGGGCCGTCGCCCTCTCCGGACGACTCGCCACAGGCGGGTGGGACGGGTCGGCCGCGTGGCCTCAGCTGGGGTCGTGGGGCCGGGGGCCCGGCTAAGGGCTCCAGAGCCGGTGGAAGATGGGGCGGTCTCTCCCTATTAGTGGGTGGGTGGGGGGGGGGGGTGGTACAGGCCCGGAGGCCACTCGTCAGCGTAGCGTCACTGCCCCTCCGAGGGGTTGGTCCAGCTTCTCGTTCCGGGTAGCTGCGCTCCAACGTCCGTTCCCCAGGGCGGCTCCGGTTCTAGGGAAGAGGGAAACGGTCCTCTACCCGCGAGCATCCTCTCCCCCAGGCTGTTGGATGTTCGTGGCGTTAGGCTGCGTTCTCCGCTCTGCGACACACGACACACACACGCAGCCCGTTTACACGTTCTGTAGGACAAACCTTAAAACAAGTCACCCCGAGTCCCGTGTCTGCTGGCGTTCCTCCTCCTCCTCCTCCTCCTCCTCCTCCTCTCCGTCGCAGGTGTTTCCCACGGCGCTGAGTGGGGCCAGCGCTAATGTGCTCCCGGGGGCCAGCTGGGGGAGAGCGGCGGTCTGCTCCGTCTACCAGCGCTCCCCTGGGCCGTCTGGGCCGCTGCGCTGGAGCCGGGCTGACACAATGTCTTGAAACACATCTCTAGTGGGACTGCTGATGTCTTCTGTGTCTCTCTCTGTTTCTGTCTGACCAAAGACATCCTGCAGAGAGAGAGAGAGAGAGAGAGAGAGAGAGAGAGAGAGAGAGAGGAGAGAGAGAGAGAGAGAGAGAGAGAGAGAGAGAGAGAGAGAGAGAGAGAGAGGCGAGAGAGAGAGGGAGAGAGAGAGGGAGAGATTAACTTTAGCACAATACAGATTGGAGAGAGAGATTATTCAGTACAATACAGATTGAGATAGGAGAGAAGAGAGAGAGAGAGACAGAGAGAGAGAGAGAGATTATTCAGAGCAATACAGATTGAGAGAGAGAGAGATTATTTAACACAACACAGATTGACAGAGAGAGATTATTCAGTACAATACAGATTGAGAGAGAGAAGATTATTCAGTACAATACAGATTGAGAAGGTAGATATTCTACTGAATACATATTGGACAGAATGCTCCTTTTCCACTGAATATGTCCCATTGTACTTTTGTAAAGTTGAATTGAAATCAAAAAAGTTTACAACCATTTTATTACGTTATCAAAATAACACTTCACATTGTCAATATTTTCTACTTCCTGTAGTCGTTTGCAATTTGATAACATTAAACTTATAAAAAACAGCAACAAGAGTAGAGGGGACAGAGAGATGGAGAGAGATATGAACTTTAACTGAACATTTAGATTGAAAACACAGAGCTAATGCTATTGACACAGAGACATCGATGACAGTCAGCTTCACTGTAGGAGAGAGGGAGGGAGAGGGAGAGAGGGGAGGATAGAGGGGAGATAGAGCGAGAGAGAGAGAGAAGTTGGGGGAGAGAGAGAGGGGGAGGGAGAGAGAACTTTAAACTGAACATGGAAGAGTGACAGTGTTATAGTACGGAACGAGGGACCCAAATGCAGGACACAGGAGACAGAGACGAAGGAGGGTTCAAAGGGATTTACTCACGGAAGCAGACAGGGGCTGGGCTAGTCGCGGTCAGTCACAGCAGGTACCGGAATCCGGAGGGAAGCTGGACACAGGAAGAGGGCAAGCTAGGGACAGGCAAAAAAAGAGAGAGAGAATCACAAGAGTCAGGATTGCGTGAACGAAGATACTACCGGATGGAGAGTAACAACGAGCTGGCGCCGGCTGCTAGGAAGCGCGGTGGAGAAATAGGGAGCGTAGATTGGTGATTGCTGGCAGTGTGTGTAAACAGAAGCACGTGGAGAAGTGGCAGCCGGCGGCCGCTAGGTGGCGGCAGTGGACGGAGTGACACACAGGCCCAATGCTGTTGACACAGAGACATCGATGACAGTCAGCTTCACTGTAGGAGAGAGGGAGGGAGAGGGAGGGAGGGGGAAGAGGGAAGGTGGGAGAGAGAGGAGGGAGAGGGAAAAGGGAGGGGAAAGAGAGACGGTGGGAGAAATAGAGAGAAAAAGGGAGGGGAAAGAGGTGAAGAGAGAGTAGAGACACTGAGAGGGAAGGAGAGATGGAGGGAGAGATTGAGAGGAGGGGAAGAGAATGAGGGAAGGAGGGGGAGAGAGCGAAGGAGAGTAAGGAGAATGTACCTATTCAACTGAATACATATTGTACTGAGAATGTACTTATTTTACTGAATACATATTGTACTGAGAATGTACCTATTCAACTGAATACATATTGTAGAGAATGTACCTATTCTACTGAATACATATTGTACTGAGAAGGTACCTATTCTACTGAATACAAAAGGTAATAAAGGTTTAATAGAAGAGTTCTCAACAGCTTTATTCTTTGTCATTCATTGGTTGCTATAACTATATAAGCCTAATTATAAAGGGTAATGAAGGTTTAATAGAAGAGTTCTCAACAGCTTTATTCTTTGTCATTCATTGGTTGCTATAACTATATAAGCCTATAAAGGGTAATGAAGGTTTAATATCGCACCGCGGTGATGTTAGTTGGACGATGTTGTCTTCAAAACCAAATAGGTGGTTGAAATAGATTTGGTTCAGATTAGTCTTGGTGTAAAGACCGGACATTGGACAATATTTCACACTATTAGATCGCTGATAACGATATTCGTGTTGAAAATCCCTCCGATTCTTCACTGACACGGACGTGGCGCGACAGTTTATGCCGCAGAATGCCTGCAGAAGAGCGCGTCCATGAGTCCATCCGAGCTGCTGAAGGAACGCGGAAGGCGCGGGCACGCTACCGCCGTGTTGTTCCCGCGGCTGGTCTCTTCTCATTGGTTGGCCACATCCACACTACCTGTGCTGTGTGAGGTTCAGAGGCTGACTCCTGATACTGCCTCATGAGCAGCATCAACGTGATGTACTGGCGGCTCAGACCGCCACAAAAGACAACTAAACACTGGTTCACTTGAGGAGAAGCATTTAGCATTTAACACAAGTTATTGTTACTTATACCACCTTCACCACCAAGAGACTTATTACACTCATCTATTCTCATATCCTATTCTTTCTCCTAATAAACACTATGATGACTATACAATATGAAGATCGGACCCTATTTAATCACCCATGTAAAAAAGCACTGCTCTTTAAAAACAGTCAGCTAAACCATGGGCTTCATAAGTTCAGTTAGCTTGTTGCTTTTAGCGGGGGTGTACAAAGGGGCGGGAACAAAGCTGAACGTTTATTGACTTTATTAATGAGCGAGTTGAGAGCGGCGCGTGCGATCGTTTGATTGGACCACAGGATCCAGTGAGAGACAGGTGGGACGGTCTCTGGCTCGAGCCAAACGGAGGAGACGGTTGTACAGCTTGTGTCGGGTTTCAAACCCATCCCGTGTTCCCCTTCCGCGCACATTGGTTCACGAGTACAACGCGGGTGAAATGACGTGATTGGCTGGAAAACAAGTTTCCCATGATTCCCACAACGTGGCCGGGCATGTGTGAGAGCACGGAGAGCAGCAGTCCCAGACGTCCATTCCAAACAGCGATCTGGTGACAACACGCGCTTGTCACTAAGGCCAATAAGCTGCAGCGGTTTCCTTCACATCGACATAGATCACACGTTGACAATAAGCCGCCCTTGCTGCTTGTGGGACTTTACAAAGAGGCGTTCCCTCCCACTAGACGTGGCTCGCGTGCGGGCGGGGCTATGTGTAGCCCCGCCCTTCGGTTCAATTGGTTTGTGGAGGGGCGGGGTCATTCAGTCAGTCAGTCAGTCTCTGCATGGAGAGCAGTACTCACAGACGTAGGCTTATATAGTTATAGGAACCAACGAATAATAAAGAATAAAGCTGTTGAGAACTCTTCTATTAACCTTCATTACCCTTTATAATTAGGCTTATATAGTTATAGGAACCAACGAATAATAAAGAATAAAGCTTTTGAGAACTCTTCTATTAAACCTTCATTACCCTTTATAATTAGGCTTATATAGTTATAGGAACCAACAAATAATAAAGAATAAAGCTGTTGAGAACTCTTCTATTAAACCTTCATTACCCTTTATAATTAGGCTTATATAGTTATAGGAACCAACGAATAATAAAGAATAAAGCTGTTGAGAACTCTTCTATTAAACCTTCATTACCCTTTATAATTAGGCTTATATAGTTATAGGAACCAACGAATAATAAAGAATAAAGCTGTTGAGAACTCTTCTATTAAACCTTCATTACCCTTTATAATTAGGCTTTATATAGTTATAGGAACCAACAAATAATAAAGAATAAAGCTGCTGAGAACTCTTCTATTAAACCTTCATTACCCTTTATAATTAGGCTTATAGTTATAGGAACCAACTAATAATAAAGAATAAAGCTGTTGAGAACTCTTCTATTAAAGCTTCATTACCCTTTATAATTAGGCTTATATAGTTATAGGAACCAACAAATAATAAAGAATAAAGCTGTTAAGAACTCTAGCCATACTCTTGGTGCATGGCGATGCGTCTCATACACAGAACACACAGATTATTATATTTATAGGTCTATATTCCTAGTTTTAGAGACAAATTCTCGCTCTGAACCACAACCAGGGTTTTCTTTCTGCATTATGTGATTATTCTAGTAACGTTGACTAAAGAGCATAGGTTACTAAGTTTAAGATCATAGAAGACATACTAAGACGCAACAACGTAAGTGTTATATTGGTAATGATAAGAATTGTAGATAATATAATTATTAGAATAATGAGCACTGACAATAACCTCCTATTTATAACAGCCTACTTTTATATATAACAAGTATATATTTAAAGTAATACTAACTCAAGTAGAAGTAAAAGTAGTCATCAGATAATGACTTGAGAAAGAGTAAGAAAGTATTTAGTGAAAAGACTACTCAAGTACTGAATTACTTCATACTAAACTATTTATTGTTGTAATAAGCAGAGCAAGATGAATGTAAATAGACAAATATTACATTGTATATGCTTGTCCAATAACATTAACAACATAAAATAGCCATGTAACCCTTCAAATAAAACATCACACAATTACACATTAAATCTTTACAAAATAAGAAAATACGGAAATATAGCCACAATAAATCTCTCTCTCCTCCATTTTTAATTCAAAAAACAGACTTGAGTAAAAAGCAAACAGTATGTTACATAAAAAAATGTAAAAGATTATTGAAGTAAATGAAAGAGAAAATATAACTTCTTCGTGTAATAATGTGCGTGTACTATGTGTGTGTACTATGTGTATGTATTGTGCATGTGCTATATGTGTGTATACTATGTGTGTGTACTATGTGTGTGCTATGTGTGTATGTACTATGTGTGTGTACTATGTGTGTGTACTATTTGTGCGTGTACTATGTGCGTGTGCTATGTGTGTGCGTGTACTGTGTGTGTGTGTGTGTGTGTACTATGTGTGCGCTATGTGTGTGTACTATGTGTGTGTGTACTATGTGTGTGTACACGCACACGGCCCGCCCGCCGCGTTTTTCTTTTTTTTCTACAACCGACACAGAGACACTGAGGCACCATCCCATAACCTGAACGCAGGGTGGAGGTCCTCCTGGGTGAAGGTGGACTGGAAGGTGTGGATGTGTGTCAGTGTGTCTGAGGACCCTCCTACATCTGGGGACACTCTGTAGAAGGACAGAGTGCCAGCAGGCCGGTCCAGATACACTCCTACTCTGTTAGAGCCAGGGGGGGGGAGACGTAGGCCTGTATCTCTACCGTTGTACCGGGCAGAGTAACCATCATCATTACAATAAAGACTCCAGGGCGTGTTGTTCACTCCAAGCCAGCCGTCATCACCCCATCCTCTCCTTGTGATTCCTCTGTATGTCACTCCTATCTCAACACCTCCTTCCCACTCTACCTCCCAGTAACAGCGGCCAGTCAGAGCCTCTCTACACAACACCTGGGGATGGAAGTCAAATGTCTCTGGGTGATCAGGATACGACTGCTCCTCTCCAACCAGCGTCACCTTTCTGTTGTCCTCAGACAGAGAGAGTTGACTGTTGGCTGTGTTTGGGTCCAGTGTGAGTTCACAGGCATCTGACGGGAGAACAAGATATGATTAGCTGCTGAACCATTCTTCATCATCATCATCATCACTAGTACTGTTCTCTTGCATAATTCTTCTTATTCCTGTCCTTTTTCACGTGCCATCTACTCTACGAACATTAACATAGAAAGACTATACAAATAGCATTTTCTAATATATATAGATTTTCTAAGCAATGGTACATGTAGTTTTAAAGATATTTAAGTTAAAGTTAATTAGAAATCCTGTGTGAGTGTGAGTGGCAGTCCCAATCAAAACATTGAAACCAAGGAAAATGTATAAACTGCATTTACTTCCTCAATATTTACACTACATACACATATTATACATCAACACGTTCAGCATGATGAGCTAATTACTCTTATGAAATAGCTAAGCAATACTTGTAATATCTTTCAAGATATTAAACTTTAGATTTCCCAATACACATACATGCACTCAACCTTCAAAGGGACACCTGTGTGAACAACAGACTGAACAAGCTGAGCTCACATACAGGCTGGAAATTAACTGTTGGAGCCATAGAACTGGTTCATACATACTATATATACATAGACATGTACTCATACATACACGTACATACTATATATACATAGACATGTACTCATACATACACGTACATACTATATATACATAGACATGTACTCATACATACATATATACATACATGTACATACTATATATACATAGACATGTACTCATACATACACGTACATACTATATATACATAGACATGTACTCATACATACACATATATACATACATGTTACATACATATATACATAACATGTTATGAATATCAACAACAATGTTATGAATACAACAACACATGATGAATATATCAACAACAATGTTATGAATACAACAACAATGTTATGAATGTTATGAAATATCAACAACAATGTTGTGAATACATCAACAACAATGTTATGAATTCATCAACAATGTTATGAATACATCAACAACAAACATCTCTCATTGGATCCAGATCTTACCAACAACAAGCAGCTCTGTGGTGTGATTGGCCGAGCCAGCGCTGTTGGTCGCCATGCAGCAGACCGTGTTCACACCATACTTCACACCTCTGACGAAGAGGAACCCCCTCTCCACCCAGGCCGCAGGCTCTGATTGGTTGTCTGTGCTGTCCCTCTCCAGGGGCCTGCCGTTGTGTAGCCACTCGACGGTGGGCTCCGGCGTGCCGCCGGCATCGCAGGAGAATTGGGCCGTGTGGCCCACGGGCAACACCTTGGTAGAGGAGTGGAACTCTGTGATGCTGGGGGCCTCCTCCTTCGCGGGCATCACTGAACCAGAAGAAACCAGGACGAGATGAGTGAACGTTGTACAACACGTATCTAGAGATGCACCATCAAAACACTCCCTTCACTCTCTAATACCTGTCCACTAGAGGGCGACCCAGAAGATTCAGACCCAGTTTTCTCACCTGCCCTTTCATACATGATTGAATATCACAGCAGTATCTACAAAGATTTCCCAGGGAGGGGAAGACACTCCAGCTCAGAGATAAACGAGTCGGGGCGGAGCTTGCGGAGGAGAACGCAAAACCTTTAACCAGCTAAAATTGAAACTAGTGCAAACAAACGCAGACAAAGACACTATGTAGACGCTAGATATGCCCAGACAGAGTAAGACATGAGTAATAAGCCCACATGACCCGGGTATAACTGCAGGAGTAGGCGGTCTGGATCCGACTTTTTTCGATATGTAAAATATGCGGGTGATTTGTGTCCGGTTAGTTAAAATCAGCAGTTAAAATGGATTTCTCGCAATCATCTAGTTCTTGTATGCCATCGTAATTAGTTCCTTCAAGTTTTGTATTGCATATCTTTAAAAGCCATTATAGCCTGTCATAAAAAGTCCTATGTGATTTTGTTCCAAATATCTTGTTGTTCTTTGTTGGACAGAAAATGTTATTTACAAGCACATTTTATTCTGAGTTATTTTACAAAAGGATACATGTTTTATTATAGCCTATAATGCGCTTGTTGCATTCTTTATTTATGTTCACATGCAAATGCCTCTTTATTTTGTAATATTTCAGCTGGTCTGTGTTTCTGTTAAATAACGTTTTGCCTAAATAAGGAAAGAATGCAGTTCGTTGATTGGTGCTTTAATCCAAATGCATCACCGATAAAAGGCTGGTCTCATGTGCTGAAAAAGATGGCAACAATTTAGGCAAATTATATTATTGAATAACAGCTTGAAATTATTAATGAATTATACTAAAACTACTTTCGCCTAATGGGGCACCATTTTATAATAGTGGGGGGGAAGCGGACGCGGGGGTCATTTTCTCTAGTTTACAAACGGCGGTCTGAGTAGCGGTCGGGTGCAGTTACAGCAAGATGAGGATTCAGGTGAGAAAATACTTAATCCCTGCATCACTAGTAGACACAGACCCTGATCAGAGGTACACACATACAACCACCTTTCCATTCATAAATACTATTTATACTGTATCTACTGCACAGAGAATAGAAAGGAGGAACCATTCTCAACTCATGAACACAAACAAAGTCTACGGACCCTCTTTGTTCAGGTCAGCTTCCGGATGTTCCAGGACTAAGACCTTCTCACAGATCCAGTAGTGCAGTCTGTCACACGGTTCTTCAGACAAGCTGCCAT
>JACYXH010000587.1:17500-26564 GCA_026745465.1 Lota lota
CTACCTGTTTTATTATTTATAATAAATAAACAAAACACCTTTTTGTGAAAACTCTGTATTCCTGTTTTCTGCGTTCATTTCAAGTAAAATATTTATAAGCCAGGGCAACACGTCTGTATTTGGAGGGATGGCTCTGTTGGGGAAACTCCCCGGCTGTCCGGAAGATGAGAGAAGAGAGAGAGAGGAGTGTAGAGAGAGAGAGAGAGAGAGAGGGAGAGGAGAGAGAGGACGAACGATGTGAGAGTGAGAGAGATGAGAGAGAGAGAGAGAGCAGTGAGAGAGAGAGAGGAGGATGATGAGAGAGAGAGAGAGAGAGAGATGAGAGAAGTGAGAGAGAGAGAGAGCCTCTCTATCAGTCCATGTCAGAACCGGGGTCTCTCCTACACAACACCCTCTCTCTGGGTCGTAGAGGATACGACTGCTCCCTCTTAACCAGCGTCCACCTTTTCTGTTGTCCTCAGACAGAAGAAGCGTCTGTGGGCTGTGTTTTTGGGTCCAGTTGTGAGTTAGACCTTTCTGTTTTCCACAGCCGGGCCAGTCCCTCTCTACACAACACCTGTGGGCCGGGGTCAAATCTCTCTGGGTGATCAGGATAACGTCCTGCACCTCTCAACCCACGTCACCTTCTGTTGTCCTCAGACAGAGAGAGTCGTCTGTGGGCTGTGTTTGGGTCTCCGTGTGAGTTTCACAGGCATCTGAAGGGAGAACAAGACATGATTAGCCTGCTAAATCTTTATTGTTGTTCTTGTTGTTAATGACAAACAATAAACAGTATTAATAGTATTGTAGTTAAAATGTAATGTGAAATACATGCATCATTACAGTTATTATGATTATTAGGGTGTTATGTCTTATATAAAAAACTGAATAAAAATTAAAAAAACGTTATCATTAATAATAAAATAACAATTATTTTATATCATGTTCTGAATATGAAATGCATGTATAATTACTATGATTAATAATGTCAGTATTAGCATCACTATTATGTTCTTATGTCTCATATAATGAATACTATTACTATTACATATAATACTATACTATTAAATAGTAAGACTAATAGTTCTATAATCTTCATTTCAAATATAAATAACTATGGAAAATATTTAAAATAATAGGCCTAATAATGAGGCTATAATAAAGAAACTGATTTTTCTAATGGAATATGAAATACACACATAATAACTATTAAGAATGTCTGTATTATTGTAATATGATTATGTCAAACAATACTAATACTAATTATCATAATTACTCAATGATAAGAGAATAACATTACATGTTACAAAAGTATGATTAATTATGATGGTAAACAATATTAATAAACTCTATGTTGCTGTCAGACCACTTTCATTAAAAGCAAGATATTCATAAGCCAGGGCAACATGTTTGTATTTGGCTGTATGGCTCTGTTGGGGAAACTGGTATAGATCTCACAGGCTGTTTTCCTCACACCCAGTAACTTATGTATCTTCTGATCATGCATTTCATTCTGCACCGCTGCCTCTCCAGATATGTTTAGCTACAGGACGCTACACTGTGAGTCTTATCTGGGATCTGTGGTTGTGTGGCGTGTGTGTGTGTGTAGTCTTGTGTTTTCCATGTCATCAGAATAATTATTGAATGTATTTGTGTAATATGTTCTCGGCCAGGGCAACACGTCCCATCAGGTCAATCAGTTTAGAACGCCCTTGACCTCAGATCTGAAGGGCTTCACAGGCCGCGTTATAGAGATGAGGAGAGAGAGAGAGACAGTGAGCTTGACCACAGATCTGAAGGGCTTCACAGGCCGCGTTATAGAGATGAGGAGAGAGAGAGAGACAGTGAGCTTGACCACAGATCTGAAGGGCTTCACAGGCCGCGTTATAGAGATGAGGAGAGAGAGAGAGACAGTGAGCTTGACCACAGATCTGAAGGGCTTCACAGGCCGCTTTATAGAGATGAGGAAAGAGAGAGAGACAGTGAGAACTGAGGAAAGAGAGAGAGGGGGAGAGAGAGACAGAGAAAGACAGCGAGAGAGCTGAAGAAAGAGAGAGGGGGAGAGGGAGAGAGAGACAGAGAGCTGAGGAAAGAGAGAGACAGAGAGATAGAGACAGCGAGAGTGCTGAGGAAAGAGAGAGGGTGAGAAAGAGAGGGAGATAGAGACAGAGAGAGACAGCGATAGAGTTGAGGAAAGAGAGAGAGACAGAGAGACAGCGAGAGCGCTGAGGAAAGAGAGATAGAGAGAGACAGACAGAGAGAGACAAGTGAGGAAAGAGAGGGGGAGAGTGCTGAGGAAGGGGAGGAGAGAGAGCTGTGAGGAAAGAGAGAGACAGAGAGATGAGGAAAGAGAGACTTAGAGAGACAAAAAGAGAGCCAAGGAAAGACAGAGAGATAGAGAGAGACAGAATGAGAGCTGAGGAAAGAGAGAGAGACAGAGAGAGAGACAGCGAGAGGGCTGAGAAAGGAGAGGAGGAGAGAGCTGAGGAAGAAGAGGGGGCGAGAGCTTAGGAAGGAGAGAGAGCTGAGGAAAGAGAGAGCTGAGGAAAGAGAGAGACAAAAAGAGAGATCTGAGCAAAGAGAGAGAGACAGAGAGAGAGCTGAGGAAAGAGAGACAGAGAGAGTATAAAGACTCTAGGACTTGTTGTTCCATCTAAGGCTGTCATCATCCTCTCCTTGTGATTCCTCTGTATGTCACTCCTATATCAACACCTCCTTCCCACTCTACCTCCCAGTAACAGCGGCCAGTCAGACCCTCTCCACACAACACCTGGTACCAGTAGTCAAATCTCTCTAGAATATAGTAAATAGCATAGTGGACATGTCTGGGAGTCACTACGGAGTTCTATTCATAATTATATAACTTAAATCAGCACACTATGAGAACAGCAGAATTAGTGTGTTTTGCTGACGTTGTCTATGTGTGTGTGTGTGTGTGTGTGTCTGTGGTCTAAAAGGCAGTTCTATTTAAAGCTTTAAATGATGCTTATCATTTGTGTGAAGACTATCTGTTCTACTAACGTCATCATAGACAGTGGCTCAGGGTTACATATATAAAGAATACATAGATATTTCATGTTGTTTTACTTTTATTCATTCTAACATACATAATTAACATCCACACAAACCAGTTTTATGTTGAACCTCGTTCATTCATCTTTATACTATTTTGTTTCTTTCATTGGTTCTCCACTACCTGTTTTATTATTTATAAAAAATTAATAAAACACCTTTTTGTGTTCCTGTTTTCTGCGTTCATTTCAAGTAAAATATTTATAAGGCAGGGCAACACGTCTGTATTTGGCGGGATGGCTCTGTTGGGGAAACTCCCCGGCCGTCCGGAGAGAGAGAGAGAGAGAGAGAGAGAGAGAGAGAGAGAGAGAGAGAGAGAGAGAGAGAGAGAGAGAGAGAGAGAGAGAGAGAGAGAGAGAGAGACGGTGGACAGTCAGACCCTCTCTACACAACACCTGGGTCCAGTATTCAAATCTCTCTGGGTGATCAGGATACGACTGCTCCTCTCTAACCCACGTAACCTTTCTGTTGTCCTCAGACAGAGAGAGTCGTCTGTGGGCTGTGTTTGGGTCCAGTGTGAGTTCACAGGCATCTGAAGGGAGAACAAGACATGATTAGCCTGCTAAATCTTTATTGTTGTTCTTGTTGTTAATGACAAACAATAAACAGTATTAATAGTATTGTAGTTAAAATGTAATGTGAAATACATGCATCATTACAGTTATTATGATTATTAGGGTGTTATGTCTTATATAAAAAACTGAATACAATTAAAAAAACGTTATCATTAATAATGAAATAACAATTATTTTATATCATGTTCTGAATATGAAATGCATGTATAATTACTATGATTAATAATGTCAGTATTAGCATCACTATTATGTTCTTATGTCTCATAATGAATACTATTACTATTATATATAATACTATACTATTAAATAGTAAGACTAATAGTTCTATAATCTTCATTTCAAATATAAATAACTATGGAAAATATTTAAAATAATAGGCCTAATAATGAGGCTATAATAAAGAAACTGCTTTTTCTAATGGAATATGAAATACACACATAATAACTATTAAGAATGTCTGTATTATTGTAATATGATTATGTCAAACAATACTAATACTAATTATCATAATTACTCAATGATAAGAGAATAACATTACATGTTACAAAAGTATGATTAATTATGATGGTAAACAATATTAATAAACTCTATGTTGCTGTCAGACCACTTTCATTAAAAGCAAGATATTCATAAGCCAGGGCATCATGTTTGTATTTGGCTGTATGGCTCTGTTGGGAAACTGGTATAGATCTCACAGGCTGTTTTCCTCACACCCAGTAACTTATGTATCTTCTGATCATGCATTTCATTCTGCACCGCTGCCTCTCCAGATATGTTTAGCTACAGGACGCTACACTGTGAGTCTTATCTGGGATCTGTGGTTGTGTGGCGTGTGTGTGGTGTAGTCTTGTGTTTTCCATGTCATCAGAATAATTATTGAATGTATTTGTGCAATATGTTCTCGGCCAGGGCAACACGTCCCATCAGGTCAATCAGTTTAGAACGCCCTTGACCTCAGATCTGAAGGGCTTCACAGGCCGCGTTATAGAGATGAGGAGAGAGAGAGAGACAGTGAGCTTGACCACAGATCTGAAGGGCTTCGCAGGCCACGTTATAGAGATGAGGAGAGAGAGAGAGACAGTGACCTTGACCACAGATCTGAAGGGCTTCACAGGCCGCGTTATAGAGATGAGGAGAGAGAGAGAGACAGTGAGCTTGACCACAGATCTGAAGGGCTTCACAGGCCGCTTTATAGAGATGAGGAAAGAGAGAGAGAGCTGCGGAAGGAGAGGGGGAGAGAGAACTGAGGAAAGAGAGAGAGGGGGAGGGGAGAGGGAGAGAGAGACAGAGAAAGACAGCGAGAGAGCTGAGGAAAGAGAGAGGGGGAGAGAGGAGAGAGAGACAGAGAGCTGAGGAAAGAGTGAAACAGAGAAATAGAGACAGCGAGAGTGCTGAGGAAAGAGAGAGGGTGAGGGAGGGAGGGAGATAGAGACAGAGAGATACAGTGAGAGAGTTGAGGAAAGAGAGAGAGACAGAGAGACAGAGAGACAGCGAGAGCGCTGAGGAAAGAGAGATAGAGAGAGACAGACAGAGAGAGACAAGTGAGGAAGGAGAGGGGGGAGAGAGCTGAGGAAGGGGATGGAGAGAGAGCTGTGAGGAAAGAGAGACAGAGAGCTGAGGAAAGAGAGACTTAGAGAGACAGAAAGAGAGCTAAGGAAAGAAAGAGAGATAGAGAGAGACAGAAGGAGAGCTGAGGAAAAAGAGAGAGAGACAGAGAGAGATACAGCGAGAGGGCTGAGAAAGGAGAGGAGGAGAGAGCTGATGAAGAAGAGGGGGTGAGAGCTGAGGAAGGAGAGGGGGAGAGAGCTGAGGAAAGAGAGAGCTGAGGAAAGAAAGAGGGGTAGAGGGAGACAGGGAGACAGAGAGACAGAGATCTGAGAGAGAGAGGAAGAGAGCTGAGGAGAGAGGGAGAGGCAGAGAGAGAGCTGAGGAGGAGAGAGAGACAGAAAGAGAGATCTGAGCAAAGAGAGAGAGAGACAGAGAGAGAGAGCTGAGGAAAGAGAGAGAGAGAGAGAGAGACTATAACTGATAGAGACACTGAGGCACCATACCTCCATAACCCAAACGCAGGGAGGAGGTCCTCCTGGGTGAAGGTGGACTGGAAGGTGTGGATGTGTGTCAGTGTGTCTGAGGACCCTCCTACATCTGGGGACACTCTGTAGAAGGACAGAGTGCCAGCAGGCCGGTCCAGATACACTCCTACTCTGTTAGAGCCAGCGGGGGGGAGACGTATGACTGTTCTACTACCGTTGTAACAGGCAGTGTAACCATCATCATGACAAACAAGACTCCAGGACTTGTTGTTCCCTCCAAGGCTGTCATAACCCTCTCCTCTCCTTGTGAGTCCTCTGTATGTCACTCCTACAACAACACATCCTTCCCACTCTACCTCCCAGTAACAGCAGCCAGTCAGACCCTCTCTACACAACACCTGGTACCAGTTGTCAAATCTCTCTAGAATATAGTAAATAGCATAGTGAACATGTCTAGGAGTCCACTACCGAGTTCTATTCATATTTATATAGCTTAACTCAGCACACAATGAGAACAGCAGAATTAGTGTGTTTTGCTGACGTTGTCTATGTGTGTGTGTGTGTGTGTGTGTGTGTGTGTGTGTGTGTGTGTGATTGTGTCTGTGGTCTAAAAGGCAGTTCTATTGAAAGCTTTAAATTAAGCTTATCATTTGTTTGAAGACTATCTGTTCTACTAACGTCATCATAGACAGCGGCTCAGGGTTACATATATAAATCATATAGATATGACATAGATATGTCATGTTGTTTTACTTTTATTCATTCTAACATACATAATTAACATCCACACAAACCAGTTTTATGTTGAACCTCATTCAATCATGTTTATACTATTTTGTTTCTTTCATTGGTTCTCCACTACCTGTTTTAGTATTTATAATAAATAAATAAAAACCCTTTCTGTCACCACTCTGTATTACTGTTTCCTGCGTTCAGTCCCTCACAAACATAATGAACATTATCGTGGATTTCACATCACATTAAAATACATTGTGGAGTGTGTGTGGTTGATGGGTGAAGCAGCCTCACCTGGCCCGAGTCAGACTCATTAGACTCTGGGGCGGGGTGAGGCTGCACACCTGTGGTGCATTGACCAATCAAGGCTCACAGGTTAAACCAGCCGTCACCACACACACACACACACACACACACACACACACACACACACACACACACACACACACACACACACACACACACACACACACACACACACACACACACACACACACACACACACACACACACACACACACACACACACACACACACACACACACACACACACACACTCAGGGAGCTCGGACATGCTGGTACTGAACACCTGCTCTGACTGTTACAACTCTACAACAAACCGCTTTACTCAACATCAACCTGTGTCCTGGTCGTGGGAGGAGCCCAGTAAAGGTAAAAAGGTAAAAAGGTGGTGTGTAGCACGCATATTGCTACAACATTCATTTAGCGGATGCTTTTGTCCTAAGCTACTTACAAGATGTGCATTCAATGAAGATACAACCTAAAAAAGTGCAAGAATCATGCCAGCACATAAAATTCACAAACACATTCCTCCCTTTATTTGACTCTTTATTTATATTTTATGTTTAAATCTCTCTAGACCAACAGAGTGAGTTACAAACTATGACTTAGAGAGCCTAGACAGACTCTTGCCCTTCAAGTGTGTCGTGTGTATCTCACAGGTTGTTTCCTCACACCCAGGAGCTTGAGTTATCTTCTGATCATGCATTGCATCATCTGCACCGCTGCGTCTCCAGATATGTATAGCTACAGGATGCTACACCGTGAGCCTTGCTATCTGGCGTGTGTGGGCGTAATCACGTGTTTGGTTTTTCCCGGTCATCAGAATAATTATTGAATATATTTGTGCTTAATGTTCTGAGAAGCCCGCCTCAGAGCTGGTGGCCCTTTACCTAGTTCAGAACATCTGGTTCAGAACATCTGGTTCAGAACATCTGGTTCAGCACATCTGGTTCAGTACAACGATTGCAGTGGCTTTACAACAACATTATTCTCAGTTTAGTCAGACCACTTTCATTTAAAGTACAATATTATATAATGCCACCAGTGTGATAATGTGTAAATAAGTAAATACACGTCTGTATTTGGAGGGCGTTATAGAGATGAGGAAAGAGAGAGAGCTGAGGAAGGAGATGGGGAGAGAGAACTGAGGAAAAAGAGAGAGGGGGAGAGGGAGAGAGAGACAGAGAGAGAGACAGCGAGAGAGCTGAAGAAAGAGAGAGAGAGCTGAGGAAGGAGAGGGGGAGAGAGATCTGAGGTAAGAGAGAGAGGGGAGAGAGACAGAGAGACAACTGAGGAAAGAGTGGGGGTGAGAGCTAATGAAAGAGAGAGAGAGAGCTGAGGAAAGAGAGAGAGGGGGGGTGAGGGAGAGGGAGAGACAGTGAGAGAGCTGTCGAAAGAGAGCGAGAGAGAGCTGTCGAAAGAGAGCGAGAGAGCTGAGGAATGAGAGAGGGGGAGAAATAGCTGAGGAAAGAGAGAGAGAGGGAGTCAGACAGAGAGAGAGACAGAAACAGATGAGGTCAGAGAGAGAAAGAGAGAGAGACCAAGAGAGAGAGACAGAGAGCTGAGAAAAAAGAGAGAGACAGACTTTAACTGACAAAGAGTTGATTACATGATTAGGCTGCTAAACCTTTATTGTTGTGGCTCTAACAGAGTAGGAGTGTATCTGGACCGGCCTGCTGGCACTCTGTCCTTCTACAGAGTGTCCCCAGATGTAGGAGGGTTCTCAGACACACTGACACACATCCACACCTTCCAGTCCACCTTCACCCAGGAGGACCTCCACCCTGGGTTTAGGTTATGGGGTGGTGCTTCAGTGTCTCTTTGTCAGTTATAGTCTCTCTCCTTCCTCAGCTCTCTCAGTCTCTCTCTGCCCCTCTCTCTTTCCTCATCTCTCTCACGCTCTTGCTCTCTCTGTCTCTCTCTGTCTCCCTCTCCTTCTCTCCCTCTCTGGCTTCCTAAGCTCTCTCTGTCTTACTCTCCCCTCTCCTTCCTCAGCTGTCTCTCTTTGTCTCTCTCTGTCTCTCTCTCTGTCTGTCCCTGTCTCTGTCTCTCTCTCTGTCTCTCTTTCTCTCTGTCTCTCTTCCTCTCCCCATCTCTCTCTTTCCTCAGCTCTCTCTCTCTTTCCTCAGCACTCTCGCTGTCTCTCTCTCTCTGTCTCTCTCTCCCTCTCGCTCTCTTTCCTCAGCTCTCTCACTGTCTCTCTCTCTCTCTGTCTGTCTGTCTGTCTGTCTGTCTGTCTGTCTGTCTGTCTGTCTGTCTGTCTGTCTCTCTCTCTCTCTCTCTCTCTCTTTCCTCAGCTCTCTGGCTGTCTCTCTCTGTCTCTCTTTCTCTCTGTCTCTCTCTCCCTCACCCTCTCTCTTTCCTCAG